>JAESUZ010002988.1:2220259-2362759 GCA_017311185.1 Proteles cristata cristata
TGCTGGTGCAATTTTGATTGGAATTGCATTGAATGTGTAGAGTGCCTTAGGTAGTAATGACATCTTAACTATATTTATTCTTCCTATCCATGAGCATGGAATGTTTTTCCACTTCTTCGTGTCTTCTTCAATTTCCTTCATAAGTTTTCTATAGTTTTCATCATACAGATCTCTTGTATCCTTGGTTAGGTTTATTCCGAGGTATTTTATGGTTTCTTGTGCAATTGTGAATGGGATCAGTTTCTTGATTTCTCTTTCTGTTGCTTCATTGTTGGTGTATAAAAATGCAACCGATTTTTGTACATTGATTTTGTACCCTGCAACTTGGCTGAATTCTTGGATCAGTTCTAGTAGGCTTCTGGTGGAGTCTGTCGGGTTGTCTATGTAGAGTATCATGTCATCTGCGAAGAGTGAAAGTTTGACTTCGTCTTT
This sequence comes from Proteles cristata cristata, assembly GCA_017311185.1. Taxonomy (NCBI): domain Eukaryota; kingdom Metazoa; phylum Chordata; class Mammalia; order Carnivora; family Hyaenidae; genus Proteles; species Proteles cristata. The sequence goes on from JAESUZ010002988.1 coordinate 2,220,692, forward strand.
GCCAATTCTGATGCCTTTGATTTTCTTTTGGTGTCTGATGGCTGATGCTAGGACTTCCAGCACTATGTTAAACAGCAGTGGTGAGAGTGGGCATCCCTGTCGTGTTCCTGATCTCAAGGGGAAAGCTCTGAGTTTGTCCCCGTTGAGGATGATGTTAGCTGAAGGCTTCTCATAGATGGCTTTGATGATGTTTAAGTAGGTTCCTTCTATCCCAACTTTCTCGAGAGTCTTTATTAAGAAGGGATGCTGTATTTTGTCAAATGCTTTTTCTGCATCTATTGACAGGATCATATGGTTTTTATGTTTTCTTTTATTGATATGATGTATCACATTGATTGATTTGCGAATATTGAACCAGCCCTGTAACCCAGGAATGAATCCCACTTGATCTTGGTGGATGATTCTTTGATATGCTGCTGGATTCGATTTGCAAGGATCTTGTTGAGAATTTTTGCATCCGTATTCATCAAGGATATTGGCCTGTAGTTCTCTTTTTTTTTGCTGGATCTCTGTCTGGCTTGGGAATCAGAGTGATGCTGCCTTCATAAAATGAGTCTGGGAGTTTTCCTTTGCTTTCTATTTTTTGGAATAGCTTGAGAAGAATTGGGATTAATTCTGTTTTAAATGTCTGGTAGAATTTCCCAGGGAAGCCATCAGGTCCAGGGCTCTTATTTGTTTGGAGATTTTTGATCACTGATTCAATTTCTTCACTTGTTATGGGTCTGTTCAGGTTTTCTATTTCTTCCCGTGTGAATTTTGGTAGTGAGTGTGTGTTTAGGAATGTGTCCATTTCTTCTAAGTTGTCCAATTTATTGGCATATAATTTTTCATAGTATTCCCTGATAATTGCTTGTATTTTTGAGGGGTTGGTTGTAATAAGTCCATTTTCATTCATAATTTTGTCTATTTGTGTGCTCTCTCTTTTCTTTTGGATAAGTCTGGCTAGAGGTTTGTCAATTTTGTTTACTTTTTCAAAAAACCAACTCTTGGTTTCATTGATCTGTTCAATTGTTTCTTTGGTCTCGATGTTGTTTATTTCGGCTCTAATTTTTACTATTTCTCTTCTTCTACTGGGTTTAGGGCGTTCTTGTTGCTCTGCCTCTAGTTCCTTTAGGTCAGCTGTTAGATTTTGGACTTGCGCTTTTTCTAATCTCTTGAAATAGGCCTGGAGAGCAATGTACTTTCCTCTTAGGACTGCCTTTGCCGCATCCCATAGATTTTGAATTGTTGTGCTTTCATTTTCATTTGTTTCCATATATTTTTTAATTTCATCTCTAATTGCCTGATTGGCCCATTCATTCTTTAGAAGGGTGTTCTTTAACCTGTTTTTGGAAGTTTTCCAGACTTCTTCCTGTAATTGATTTCAAGTTTCAAAGCATTGTGATCTGACAGTGTGCATGGTATGATCTCTATTCTTTTATATTTTTTGAGGGCTGCTTTATGTCCCAGTATGTGATCTATCTTGGAGAATGTGCCATGCGCACTTGAGAAGAAAGTAAATTCCCTGGCCTCAGAATGTAAAGTTCTAAACATATCCGTCAGGTCCATCTGGTCCAATGTATCTTTCAAGTCCATTATTTCTTTAGTGATTTTCTGTCTGGCTGACCTATCCATTGCTGTAAGTGGAGTATTAAAGTCCCCTGCTATTAGCACATTCTTATCTATAAGCTTGTTTCTGTTTGTGATTAATTGTTTTATATATTTAGGTGCTCTCATATTCGGTGCGTAGACATTTATGATTGTTAGTTCTTCCTGATGGATGGACCCAGTAATTATTATGTAGTGCCCTTCTTCATCTCTTGTGATTGTCTTTAATTTAAAGTCCAGTTTGTCTGATATAAGTATCGCTACTCCAGCTTTCTTTTGATTTCCAGTAGCATGATATATATTTCTCCATCCCCTTACTTTTAATCTGAAGGTATCTTCCCGTCTAAATGAGTTTCTTGTAGACAGCATATAGATGGATTTTGTTTTTTAATCCATTCTGCTACCCTATGTCTTTTGATTGGAGCATTCAGCCCATTTACATTCAGTGTTATTATTGAAATATGTGGGTTTAGAGCCTTTGTATCTTTTGTAGGGTTCATGTTTGTGGTGGTGTCTCTGGAATCTTTGTTCCTTGCAACCTTTCCTTCAGAGCATCCCCCTCAGGATTTCTTGTAGGGCTGACTTCGTGGTGACAAATTCTTTCAATTTCTGCTTGTTTGGAAAGGTTTTTATCTCTCCTTCTATTTTGAATAACAGGGTTGCTGGATAGAGGATTCTTGGCTGCATATTTTTACTGTTCATCACATTGAAGATCTCTTGCCATTCCTTTCTGGCCTGCCACGTTTCAGTAGATAGGTCTGTCACCACTCTGATGGGTTTCGCTTTGTATGTGAGGGCCCTTTTCTCCCTAGCTGCTTTCAAAATTCTCTTTGTCCTTGTATTTTGCCATTTTTATGATGATATGTCGTGCAGAAGATCGATTCAAGTTACGTCTGAGAGGAGTCCTCTGAGCCTCTTGTATTTCCACATTGACTTCCTTCCCCAAGTCAGGGAAGTTCTCTGCTACAATTTGTTCCAGGACTCCTTCAGCACCTTTCCCTCTCTCTTCCTCTTCTGGGATTCCTATGATACGGATATTGTTGCGTTTGACTGTGTCGCTGAGCTCTCGAATTCTTCTTTCCTGTTCCTGGATCAGTTTGTCTTTTTTTTTTGTCAGCTTCTTGTTTTTCTATAATGGTGTCTTCTAAATCACTTATTCTCCTTTCTGCCTCTTCAATCCGTGCATTGGAGGCCTCTAATTTATTATGGATCTCATTTATCGTATTTTTTAATTCTTCATGCCTATTTTTATTTTCCATTCTGTCTGTAGCCATAGTTTCCTTGATGTCGCCTATGTTTTTTTCAAGCCCTGCTATTAATTTCACCATTATTATTCTAAAATCCTGTTCACTTATGCTGCTGATATCTGTTTTGAGCAGTTCATTAGCTGTCATTTCTTCTTGGAGTTTCTTTGGAGGAGAGCTCTTTCGTTTCGTCATTTTAGTTAGCTTTCCGGCTCTTGCTGGTTTTAAAGACCTGTTATGCTCTCTGTTTCTATGAGCACTGCTATATCCAAGAAGACTCTTTGACTTTCCAGGGCCTATCCTTTCAGAGATTGTTTTCTGAATGGTATCCCTCAGTCACTCTTGTTGGGACCTTAGTTATTTTATTTTCCTATTCGTAGTGATATTTGGGACTCTTCACCTTGTGTACTCTAGCTTGTTTCTTGAGGTAGCCCTGGAAAAGAAAACAGACAGACAGACACACAGGGAGCAGGAGCACACAAACGCACAGGCTGATTCAACTAACATGCAAAGTGAGAGGAAAAAGGAAAAAGTTAATAGAAAAGACGGAGGAGGGTGGGCGAATAATAGGGAGCATAAAATACATAAAAGGGTCAAAAAGGGGAAAAGAAAAGGACAAAAGAAGAAAACCGATGGACAAAGAACGGTTTAAAGCATATACCTGGATTTCCCAGCTACAGTTAAATAGCCGTGTGTATGCAGTGCTGGTTGAAGAGCATAGAGAAAAGAGAGAAGGCAGGGTGAGACAAGGCAGATTTGGAAATAGAATGAACAGGCAGAAGGGATAAGAAACTTTTTTCAAAGAGGTAAAGGGTAGAATGTGGTTGGATAGGTGAGAGAAGGATGCTGGAATTATCCAGAGAAACTGTATAGTCTAATTACTCCTGAGAGAAATAGCTGAAAAAGTCAGTAGGTGTAGAATTTACATTTACAGAATGGACTTGTGATTGTTTAAGCAAGCTGGCGACCAGAGTTAATCAGGTCAGTGTTTTGGGGAAAAAAGCGAGAAAAGAGAATAAGAAGAAAAAAAGAGAGAAAAGAAAGGGGGAAAAAAAAAGAAAGAAGAAAAAAAAAAGGAAAAAGAAAAAAAAAAAGGGGAGGAGGGCACCTCTCAGGCAGGGATGGGCGTGGCGTGATCCGATGCCTCAGGCAGGGGTTCTGCCTTGGCGATTGTGGGAAGGAGAGTGACGGTGCTCCAGTCCCTTCTTGAACCCCGCACTGCAGCTCGCTTTTTTTTTTTTTTTTTTGGCGTGTCAACTCCCCGTTCCGGGGACGCAGCCGAGGTTGGTTGCACTCTTCAACCCAGGCCAGTTCCAATCTCCAAATCCCAGTCCGCGCCCCGCTGAAGTTGCCTTAGACACAGCTTCCCAGACAACCCCCTCGGGCTATTCCAGGCTCCCTGCTGAGCTCTGGGGGCGGAGTCAGGATCGCTGCTTTCTTCTCTGGTCGGCTCTGGTGCGCATGCGCCGGGGCTTGCCTGCCGGGTCCGCGTAGCCTGAGCCCGTTGGAGTGAGGAAAACCAGGTCTCTCTATGGCTCGTCACCCGAAACACGAACTCACAGGCAAATTTCCCAGTTTTTAGCTCTTTGCCTTCCCTCTCGAGTTCCAGCCAGCCAGGAGCGCGGACGCCTGGTGTCTGCGCGTCTCCTTCAGGGGTCCCAGCCGCCCTGGAGCTACAATGGCGGCAGGCGCGCCGCCGCTGGAGTGAGGAAAACCGGGTCTCTCTATGGCTCATCACCCGAAACACGAACTCACAGGCAAATTTCCAGTTTTTAGCTTTTTGCCTTCCCTCTCGAGTTCCAGCCAGCCAGGTGCGCGGATGCCCGGTGTCTGCACGTCTCTTTCAGGGATCCCAGCCGCCCTGGAGCTACAATGGCGGCAGGCGCGCCCGCGCCGCTTTAAAAACCAACCTCCAGGAGCGGCACAAAGAAGCAGTTTGTGTGCTCAGCTTCCCCCAGGACCAGTTGTCGCGAGGGGACCTGGTGTGCAGGTATTTGGCAAGTACGGTCTTTCTATGCACTGAGCGGAGATTTTTCTGTCTCAGACTCTCTCCTTTTCCCCTCTCACTCCCCGTAGAGGGTAGAGGGGGATCGCCTCCCACCCTGGAGGCTCCCATCCCGGCCCGATTTTACCTTCCCTGGTTCGCACTCACGTTAGAAGGCTTTCTCAGTGGATTCTGCGTCCTTTTTCTCCCAGTCTCTCAGGTTTTGTATGGTTTCCAATGGCTTCAGATCTTTTCTGTGTGATGTATGGGCGCGAGTGCAAGTACGGAGCTCCTTACTTCTCCGCCATCTTGCCTCATTCTAGTCCTGAGTTGTTTATTTTTAATTTATCAGTTAAGCTTATTTACTTACTAACATTATTGGTAATTTGATTTTTCTATATTTTGCAACATTTTTTATAAATTTTTCTTAGATTTAAAAATTATTATGTTTGTCATAGAAAAGTGTACCATTTTTATGTAGTCAAATCTACCAAATTCTCTTTGGTGTTTTTTCTTTTTTTAGCTTTATAATACCTCTTTATTTTTTTTTTATGTTTTAAAGGATTTTTTAAAATATTTTTAAATTTTTTATATTTTTACAAATAGTTTATTGTCAAGTTGGTTTCCATATAACACCCAGTGCTCATCCCCACAAGTGCCCTCCTCTGTGCACATCTCCCCCCTCCCCCACCACACCCACCAGTCCTCAGTTTGTCCTCACCATTCAAGAGTCTCTTATGGTTTGCCTCTCTCCCTCTCCCCCACCATTTACCCCCTTCTTCTCCCCCACGGTCCTCTGTTAAGTTCCTCCTTATTCTCCTATATATGCAAATATATGGTATTTGTCCTTCTCTGCCTGACTTATTTCGCTCAGCATAACACCCTCAAGGTCCATCCATGTTGCTACACATGGCCAGATTTCATTCTTTCTAAAAATATGGAACGCTTCACAAATTTCCGTGTCATCTTTGAGCAGGGGCCATGCTAATCTTCTCTGTATCGTTCCAATTTTAGTCTATGTGCTGCAGAAGCAAGCATTCTTTGGTGTTTTTTTCTTTTTGATGCTAGGATTATGAATTTTTTCCTTCCCAAGGGATTGTAAAAAATAATCTCCTAGGGGCGCCTGGGTGGCTTAGTCGGTTGGGCGTCCGACTTTCGCTGAGGTCATGATCTCGCGGTTTGTGGGTTCGAGCCCCGCGTCGGGCTCTGTGCTGACTGCCAGCTCAGAGCCTGGAGCCTGTTTCAGTCTGTGACTCTCTCTCTCTCTGACCCTCCCCTGCTCACGCTGTCTCTCTCTCTCTCCTAGAAATAAATAAAAAATTTAAAAAAATATCTCCTAGTTTTTTTCAGTACTTCTTTGATTTTAATTTTAATCTTAAATATTTAAATCACTTGTAATTTAATTTGGTATTAGTAATGAGGTAAATAGGCAACTTTACTTTTTATTCTCATGAGTCCTTAGTTGAATCAGCAATAGTGACTGAATAGCTATTTCTTCCCCAAACTTGTTTGAAGTTGACATATACCACTCAGGGGTAATGGAAATGAATTTCAGGAAATTTTTAAATATATTTATTTAAAATATTTGGCAAGGTATTCTCATTCCTGATGAAAACTGAGAAACTACAGTTTTGTAGTTCTTAGTTATCTCATATCACCAACATCAAGTAAAAATTAGGACAAGATCTGTTTCCTATTTGAGAGATAAAGTAGGAACATTGTCTCTTCAGGTGCAGATTGATACTTTCCAGTAAATCATCTGAAAGGAGAGATGTAATGGCCATTTTCTGTTTGGTTCTTCCGAGAAAATTCTGTTTTTGACAATTCGTCATTGACTTGGAGTGAATTCTCTCTATTTACTACTTCTTCTTGGATAGGTTATTTTAAATTAAAAGGAAACTTAGAAATCTCTATGAATTATGATAGATATAATAAAACTATAAATATAAAATAAAAGATTAGAATCACAGCCTTTAAATATGCACATTTTGCCATCATTTAAAATGGATCATAAAATATGTAAGTGTGTTCGAAGGTAAATTTTAAAGATTTTTGAATAAAACACTTTCTAGCACAGGATAGGTAGGACCCTAGACTTAAAAATAATAAATGTTGATAACTGTTGAATGTGTTCTATTTGCTAGTCACTGTTCTAAGCAATTTGCAAAGGTTGACTGCTTTCATTCTCACACTGACTCTATGATGAGTCCCTTGAAGCACCAAGCTTTTGCCAAGCACTCTGGGTAACTCCCTGAAGGGCTCACACTTGTGAACAGCAGATCCAAGATTCCCCCCAGTCAGTAAGCTGTGAAATCCAGCACTTAACCAGGACACTGGCTCTCTCATGACTCTAGGGACTTCCAACTCTGCTTCTTCCATGGTCTTGTGCTCTCCTACTGTCACTGGCACAGATTTAAGTTTTGGCTTTTATGAAAAGGGGTAAAATAAAGACTGGTTTCCTCACAGAATAACTACAAGGACCAAATGAAAATGTTGGACATATTCTGAACATATTGAAGCACAATGAAAAATTGAGTTTTTATCATTATTATGAAAATGTTTCCTGTTCATTTTTATGGTATTTCATAAAGAAGAGAGTTATAACTCTAGGCTCTATCAGTTACAAACACTTCATGTGTTCATTCACCCATCATTCATTCAAATAATAAACACACAATGAGCAATAATGGTGAGCCCATCTTTCTAAGTGTTGGGAATACGGTGGTGAACACTGAGGCATGGGCTTTATTCTCATGGAGCTTCCAAAGGGTTTGCGATAGAAGAGGAGGACTTTGCAGAAACTAAGCAACATTTTAGGGGATGCAGAGTTCTGAGATGATGCTAATGAAATTAGTCCAAAGGAAGTATAATTTTCTATACTTAACACCATGAAAATCAATTCAGCTGAAGAAACATTTCATGAAATCCTCTTCAAAATTAAAACCACATCATGTTAGAAGGCAGAGTAACTCTTTAACATAAGAAATCAATTATCATTTTAATGCTGTTACATCTCAAATCACTATTGATGGAAGTTACACCAATCTAGAAAAAGTGCTTCTTAAGAATAAAACTCAGACTGAGTACTGTATAACAGGAAGTATAGAATTTATTTTATTTTAGGTCTGCTTTTTTTTTTTTTAAGCTAATGCTTTAGAACTAAGGTTTTGAAACATATAACAAACCTGGGATAGCAGTAACCAAGTAGAAATTTTCAGTTTCTAGTTTCTGGAGGAAGCACACAATCGACACCAGCAAATAAACAACTTACATTCCATCCAGACTTGAGAACAAACTACTAGATTCAACATATTAAAATTATCCAGGAAAATCATCAGAACTTCCATTAGATTAGATAAACCAGTAGGATTTGTAATGCCAGTAGTTCTATTTTATCATGAGATCAATAAGCTGGGATGTTAATTTAGGCCAAGTCTTTGGTTTTATTTTTGCACTTGACTCCTGGCTAAGAATGTGCCCCAAAGCCATTGTGACCAGAAAAAGAAGGGACAAATTGCGAGATGTGAGCAATCTTTTAAGTAACCGATACATTATTAGGAAATATTCTGGGGTGCCTGGTGGCTCAGTCAGTTAAGCATCTGACTTCAGCTCGTGGTTCACAGGTTTGAGCCCCACATTGGGCTCTGTGCTGACAACACAGAACCTGGAGCCTGCTTTGTGGATTCTTTGTCTCCCTCTCTTTCTTCCCTCCCCCTTGCTCATACTCTGTCTGTCTCTTTCTCTCTCAAAATTGAACAAAACATTAAAAAATATTAAAAAAAAAGAAATACCCTGTATGGTGATAAGTCTTTCCTCTTAGCCATTGATGGACTTCCTTTTCATAGTTTATTTATAATGTATTTATTTATGGACTTATTTATTCATTTGTTTTTCCAGCTATCTAGCAGTAACATCTCATGAACAAAGTTAAGCTATGAACTTGTAAATTTTAATATGAAAAATATGCTACCATCTCACCTAAAACTACTCCCAAATTTCACCATCAGCTATTATTTAAATCAGTTTAGCTGAGTCAACTGCTTGCAAAATGCCAAATTCTCAAATCTATCCTTTTCATAGTCGCTGACCCCCAAATCTGAGCAAGTTATTTCCTTAGTTTGATATCTTAGCATTTTTCACTTTCCCTGGTGCTGGCTTTTGGCATTTTCTACTCAAATGTCAATGCCCTCAGAGTATGAATAGTGTCTTTTTATTTACCACTGTATCAACATCTTACAGTAGGACTGAGAGAGAATGGTTATTCAGTAAGTATTTCATAAAAAAACAACAAATACACATTTCAAATAGTCAGGTGAGTTATTTCATAACTGAAGTTATCAAAAATCAAATTCAATCAGATGAGTAAAAGATTTCAGAACAGAAAGAATTTGGAAATGTTAGAATTTTGTCAAGTTTGAATTTTATAAAGTTTTGAATTCATATAGTGGATGGAATGCTGTTTAATGACTTAAAGTGCCTTCATCTTTTTTTTTTTTTTAAATTTTTTTTTAATGTTTTATTTATTTCTAGGAGAGAGAGAGACAGCGTGAGCAGGGGAGGGTCAGAGAGAGAGGGAGTCACAGACTGAAACAGGCTCCAGGCTCTGAGCTGGCAGTCAGCACAGAGCCCGACGCGGGGCTCGAACCCACAAACCGCGAGATCATGACCTAAGTGAAAGTCAGACGCTTAAACGACTAAGCCACCCAGGCGCCCCTAAAGTGCCTTCATCTTTAAAGGTCCCCAAATCCAATAAAAGTAATAGTTGCTAGAAAACAGACTGTTGTTAACACTAATAATTACTCTACTGCATATACTCACACATAGTGAAACTTAGCATTCAGAATTTCCAACCATTCAGTGCTGCTGCAAGTTTTAAGAGGGAGCTTTTCAGAGATGGAGCAAGTGGAAACTTTATTTCTTGTCTTTTAATCAAAGGAAGAATTCATTTCCAAAAGCTGTCCATCTGGTTCCTTTTATGAGCTCTAAATTTACATGATAAAAAGGCAGAAATATAATTAATATATTTTTTCAATAAGAGACAGTTTTAGGCATGTCTTTAGCAATGAATTGTGAAAGCTTTGACACATCTAATTTTGAAATATATGTCTCCACCCAGAGAGAGGATGAAGGAGAAGGCAGGGCCTGCAGCCTTTTGCGTATGAGATCTTTTTGGTGATCTATAGCTGTGAACCATAGGAGGATCGTTTCAATTTTGCTCTTGAAACATGTATCAAGCCCTATTGCCAACACATAGTCTTTCCTGTCACACATTTCACTGATTCTAAATCAGTGAAGTAGCTGTCTTCTGGCAGCATTACCGCATTTGAATCTCTTCTCTTTCAAAACTAATCTGCAATTGCTAAACCTGGCAATCTGCATTCCCCCCTCCAAAAAAAAAAAAAAAAAGGCAGTGACTGTAATAATGTTATGCCATTAATATTCCCAAGAAGTAGACTGACAGGAAATGGAACTTCTATAGTGGAGGAAAAAGAAGACATGGGAGACTCCAGTAGTGTATTTTCAAACCTGGAAAGTCTAGAAAGGGAACAAGATCTGACTGTCAGTATCTGAAGATCAGGTGCATTGACTTAATGCAGAAGTTCGGTCACAACACCACCCGTGTGCAGCAGATTCACACAGAAGAGGAAAGAAGTGTATGGTTGTTGGAAACTTAGGACCTCTGTCATAAATCTTAGATTTGCTAATAATTGTTGCATGACAACAACATGCATGCATGCAAATCTAAATGCACTTTACAACATTTTCTGTAAAGTATTACACATCGGTTGAATCTACCCAATGAAGTTCCCGTGAATAGTGCCTGACCTGGAACTTGGAAGGCCATTACAGGAACGCAGCTTAGAGTTTGCAGATTCACCTGGCTACTTTTTTCAGAGATAATGGATGTCTATAATCCATTGAAGACTAATTATTCTTATTGAATAGCTTGTCCAGGTCCTTCCCACTGTGGGTGCCCAGGATGATAGGAGTTTCAGAGGAATGTTTTAGAACCTGATTCTGTTGGAAGTTTTCACATAAACATGTAAGGCACATAGTGAACCAGGTTTTTGTTCACTTGGTAATATGGAATGATTGGTAAAAAAGGCTTAAAGATAAATAAACATCGTTGTTAGACCTTGTTTATGCAAGGAAGATGAATGTCATTTATGCCTACACATTCATGCCAACTTTGTATTGAACTAATCAGAATACATATGTGTGATCCCTGTTGAACATACTGACAGGGGGAATGAACAGTGAGAGCAGGAAGGGGAGAGCAAAAACAGGTATTGTTAACTTTTCTAATGGTCTTTCATACATTTTTGATAGTTTAAAAATGTTTGTGGAGAAACATTAATGGAGTTAACAGCTTATTTCCAAGAAATTGCAAATTGCTTTCTCATTTGGCTTAGAAGGTACACCCCTAAGCATCTGAGGCCTCCACATTTGGAGAAAATTAACAGTCTTGTATGCAAAGAGAATTTTGAATCTATGTTATACCCATCCAGGAAAGACACACATTTATAGAAATTTGAACCCAGTTAACACTTAGCCAAGGGTAGGGAAAACTAATATATAAATAAGACATTTGCTAAACACAAACTAATTTTACCTATTAGTACAGCCATCCTATCCAAGAGCCAGAAAATTTCTTTCTAATTTTTTCCAATGGCTCTTTCAAAAAATATTTGAAAAATCAAATGTAGATTGACAATCAAATGTACATTTTGTAACATGTGTTTAGCTTTGTTGGTTTTGAAAAGACTAACTCTTTTCTCCAAATTGCCCAAACATAAACAGTACTTTAGTTTTTGAAAATATATTCTCTGACCCCCGTTCCATATGTGTCGATTATTACATAAACCTAGGCCCTTTTTGTAATATCTGTGAGCAGTCAGAATTCCACGTATTGAATAAACCATATTTACTTTTCTGTGTATTTCTCCTATCGAGGCAACCTAGAGGGTAAATTTTTTGAGGTAAGTAAGTGACTCTGTGTTAATAGTTTATGTCAGGACATAGTTTATGTCACAAATTCTGAATAATCTAAATTATTTGTGCAAATCATAAGAATAATTTGGGCATTCTTTGAACTCACTGTGTAATTTTTAGTAGATGTTCTAAGTGACTTGCATTTCCATGGTTAACCAAATTGTCAGAAAAATGTTAAATTAGGTTGATGATCTGTCATCATATTTTAATAGCTCTTAGTATACTTATGAAATATTTTTATAATCTTGTGTTAATTACTAACTGCCCTATTCTTGGAAGAAATGAACTAGAAATGAGAATAAGAAACTATCTAGAAATTTTGATATTTAGTCAGAATGAGTCTGGTATCAGATACTATTTGCCCTTTTGATGCCAATCACTTGTAAACAGAAAAAAGTGTGGCAAGGTGGAATTTCCTCTTCTGAATAGCTGTTTACAAAACATAACTGTGTAATATGAAATTTTCCAATGTTGAGTATATTTTCTTCCAAAAATTTCAACACTGTCACTTGCCGCAACATGGAATTATTTACTCCTATGTCATTGACACATTTACTTAGTATATGATTATAAATCTACTATAGGCTAAGAGCTGGGACAAATAAGTCACACGTAGTCTTTACTGGCCTAGAGTTTATAGCGATGATGAAGTGAAGGTAGAGGGTGGAGTTTATTCTAGACTTGCAAAGCCTAGAAGCAAGAAAGAAAATGGCTCCGTTATGCAATTCTCAGGGCCATGGATGGACACAGCTGTCATTTTTTGAAGAGAAGAAACCTCACCTGAAGCTCACCTCTGTCCCCATTGCCAGGGAGAAATACTTCTTCTCGGACTGTACATCTCTGTTTATCATATATTCTTGTGAAAGCCTCAGTCTTCCATATCATCTGCTGCCAGAGCAAATAGACTTATCATGTTGTTCTCATGCCCCATCCTAGTTAGTGCTCCCTGCTCCTATGGGCTCTATCTCATAGTGACCTTCAATCAACCCCTTTCAGGCCGGGCTTCATGGGCATACAACTGTACGGTTGCACAGGGTCTCTGTTCAGATAGGCCTTCCACTTAGTTTAATACTCTATTGTCACCATCTTGAAATTTTTAATAATTTTTATTTATTTAAAATTTTTTTTAACATCTTTAGTATTGAGAGACAGAGAGAGACAGAGCATGAGCAGGGGAGGGGCAGAGAGAAGGAGAGACACAGAATCTGAAGGAGACTCCTGGCTCTGAGCTGTCAGCACAGAGCCCAACATGGGACTGAACTCACAAACTGTGAGATCACGACCTGAGCTGAAGTTGGACGCTTGACTGACTGAGCCATCCAGGCGCCCCTTGAAATTTTTAATAATTTTTAAACAAGAACCTTGCATCTTCATTTTGTTCTGGTCCTAATTCTGTACCCATTTGCCCACTTCTGCCATTGCAGCCTTACATCTTTGAGATTTGCGGTTACTTCTGCTTAAAATTATTATTTCAACTCTTCAAGCAACTGGGTTATTTTCTTAGGATCTTGACAAAAACTGCACTTTCAATAGAGCCTTCTCTCTACCATTATTTTAAAAGCAATCCGCTTTGTCCAGTTTCCTCTGTCCATGTCACTGGATTATCACTAGAACATTTACGAAAGTATAGAACAATTTTATTTGTTTACTTACTTCCCTGCTAAAGATATACTCCATGAAGGAAGGAGTCTTACTTAATCTCAGCTCCACGTCTTACAACATTGAATCAGTATTTATTGAATGAATAAATAAATAAATGAGTGAAACTCAATGAATCTGAAGCATAGGAAGCATGAAGGGGAGTGGTATGAGTTAAAGCTTTTGAGGTAAGAAGGGCCCATACATTAGGGATATTTGTCTTTATCCAGGCAAAAGGGGAGAGATATGAGTTGAGGTGTAGTGATCTTTTTTCAATATTAGAATGTTTTAAATTGCATTTTTGTTTAAAATCAACTTGCCTGATAAACAATCTATTTCTCATTACAAATCATCATGTATAAGTGATATTTTACTTAAAGGAAAAAAATACACTCATTAAAAGTGCAACAAACACTGTATTATGAATATATAGAAAAAATAGACCAATTTTCCTCAGTTTGGTGCTACATTGAAAATATGGCTGTCATTTTGTTAATACTCCTACCTTTTTAAAAAAAGAAATATAAAAAGGAAGGAGAAATAATATCTAAATTAAAATCTCCAGGGTCATTGTGTATATTACAAATGTTCCGGTCATTCAGCACGTGAGAGCAATCTTAATCCAAAATTATACTATTTTTCTTGTGAACATCATTTTTTCTCTGGGCATGTATTCTTTTCCCAGAAAAAATTATATATTCAGTTAAAATGATCTTATAATCAAGTGAGTAGGTGTATAGAAATGTCAAATAGGAATGATAATATTTCCCACCTACCTGCCTTTACAGGATGCTTTGAGAATTGATATGAAAATGTCTTTGAAGTGTTTTGAACTCCTTAGAAGAAAGATATGATATAAATACAGAGTTGTATTTTTGGAAGTATGATTGCAATGGCCTGTATGATAAATCCCATGACTTTAGCATTAAAAGCAACATGGCTGCCTTCTTATCCTAATGCTCACTAGATGTTTGAAACCCAGAGAGGTGAACATTTTTGGTGCCACTAACTATATAACAATTTTTATTTTTTTCAAGCAAAGATAAACATTGATTCAGTGAATGTACAGCATTGACTTCATAGCTTTGAGCATTGAAGGATGCTGTCCTGTTAACTCAGTGTATTAGTTTGCTAGGGCAGTCATAACAAAGGAGTAGATCATGGGTGGCTTAAACAAGAGAAATATATTTTTTTCCCACAATTCTAGAGGCTCGGAGTCCCAGATCAAGAGATCAGCAGCATCAATTTTCTTCTGAGGCGTGTCTCCTTAGCTTCTAGATGGTTATCCTCTCTTTGTATGTCTTACATGGTCTTTCTTTTGTATCTATTTGTATCCTAATTTCCTTTTTGTGTAAAGACACCAGTTATATTGAAGTAGGGTACACCCTAATGACCTCATTTTAATTTAATTACTTACTTAAAGGCCTTGTCTCCAAACATAGTAATATTCTGAAGTACTAGGACCTATCACTTTAACATACAATTTTGGGTGGACACAATTTGGCCTGTAACACTCAGATACCTAGGTGTGGGCCTGGCATAAAGTCACTAATTAGTCACTTCATACACCCACATTTATAGCTTATTAATATTTCCCATTGCTTTTAGGGTGACCTGTAAACCCCCTTACTATAACCTACCTGACCCTGTATCTCAGGCCCTTCTCCTTGCTCCTCACTTTTTCCCAAACACATGGCTCTTCTTCCTGATTTTCCATCATCCCTGCTCCTTTTCTCCTGAGTTTTTGCATTTGTCTTTGCCCGGTGAAGTTTCTTTTCAAGCTCGTCATGTCATTATACCTTGGGTCTTATTAATGTCATCTTCACAAAGAGGTCTCTTTTGGCCACATTATGTATATGAGTCATAGTGGTATTTATCATTTTATCCTGTTTATTTTCTGAGTAATCTGTGAGAGAGACAGAAAAAAGAAGCAACCCTTAATGTCTGGGAACAGATACATCATTCAAACCTAGGTGTGGATGTTGTTACAAACTGAACTTGTTGCTACAGCAAAGCCACATTGTTCTCTTGCTAGACAGTAGTGTCCCACAGAGAACAATCACATCATCAAGGTCACTGGGTAGCCCAAAATAACCATAATCTCCCCTCACTAAATGATTGACTACCACTTTTTAAAGCCAGTTATGGCTTTAACCTTGCCTTAATCTGTCTTCTCTGTATATAAGATTTATTGAGATATTCAATGACAGAATTGCCCATTCTTTATGAGAACACCCATTCTAACCCTAAACTGTCTCCAGGATTACCCAAAGAGAGCTCAGATGCTATAATAGGCTTTTTCTGATGCCCTTGTTGAGACACATCACAGTTACCAAGGGTGTGTACCAAACCCCCTCAACCTCCCAGCCACCACCCCCAGGCCACAACAGGTAATAGATACAACTTGTTCAACTGCAGAGGTTCCTGTCCATCTTCTTTCTTTGGCTGAGTTAACTATTATCAGGATCATTGTTTAGTTACTCATTGGCCTTTCCTGTCTATTACTTCCATGAGAATGTAAACTATAGGAGGGGAAAAAAAAAACCCTAGGTTTTCTCGATCACTTTTTTATTGGTAGTAGCTCTCATAGCAGTTCCTACTGTGCCTGGCACATAATGCGCACTCCGTTCATAACGGATGAACAATGAATGAATTGGCACCGGAATATTTATGACTTTATTTATTTATTTATGACTTTATTTTATATATTTCCAAGTGCTTCCCTTCACAATTTTGAGAGCCTTTCTAATAATATTATGGCTATATGAAGGGGATATATTCCCTACGTGGGGAACGACGACAAATGGTTTGTGAGGAAGAGAATTCCTGCTGCTGAGAGCAGAACAGAGTCCAAGGGGGAAATAATACATATTACCGTATTAGGTAATGAAAGTTAAGTTTTGGTTGGACACCTGGTTAAAGTGAATAAATGGCCTATTTGAGAAATTTACTATGTGGCAGTGTCCCTTGAGTGTACACTGGGTATAAGGAGCCAAGATAATAAGTTAGACAAAATAACTTCAAGATTGCAAGTCTCTAGAATTTTTATTAAATTTTATTTGTTGCTCTCATTAAGTATTCACTATTTGTACCTGCCATGGAAATCTATTAACAAAAGCCTCAACTGTTTTCTTCATTATAACCTTAACTTGTAAAAATGGTTTATATGTATATTCTTCAAAACCATTGTTATCTGGAATAGGTAGACAAGTTGCATTAGATATTTACACTATAAGTTATATAGAAACCTTTGGTAATGGATGTGGTGTATAGTTTGTTGTTCTTAAAATTGTTTTCTTTCAAAAAATTGAAGGGTAGCTATGCTATTTGTGGAAAAGAAGCAACCCAATTAAAACACCTGAGCCCGACATAAAAATCTTTCGGATACTGGATAAGAAACTATCAAGTATAAAATGTGATATTAATAGAGGACCATTTAATTTCACAAATATTTGTGAGAGCTAAGTTTTGGTAAAACAATATGAGGACTGCAAAGACAGAGGAAGCAATTTCTGCTTTGTAGCTGAGCAATATGGGTGATCCATGCAATAAGTTCTGATTCTAGGGCTCCTGGGTGGCTCAGTCAGTTAAGTGTCTGACTTCAGCTCAGGTCAGGATCATGGGTTCAAGCCTCATGTCGGGCTCTGTGCTGACAGCTAGCTCAGAGCCTGCAGCTTGTTTCGGATTCTGTATCTCCCTCTCTCTCTGACCCTCCCCTGCTCATGCAGTCTCTCTCTCAGATATAAATAAAAACATTTAAAAAAAAATAAGTTCTGATTCTAAATTTTAAGTCTTAAATCTACTGCTTCAGTGCTTTTAGGATAATCATACAGAAAATAGACTTTCTGAATCTTATAATTGGATTTTGTTTTGCTGACAAAATTATAAATATTGGGTACACTAATAATGAAAGATGTTGTGTATTATTTTGTTTATATTAGTATAAAATATTAATTTAAATTTCTATAAGTAATAATGATGTGTATCCAGATGTTTTCAGTTCTACATAATCCTATGTTTTGTGCTTAATGCAAAACAAAACAAAACAAAACCCTCTGATTACTGGATTTAGCAATGTATAATTCTATATGGAAATTACTGCTGAAGTAGTAAATAGTATTGTATTCATGTTTTATAAGGATGAGCATAGACTCACTTATGAAGCATTTACTTAGAATCTGTCCATTTTTTCTTTTAATTTGTAAGCTCAAATTCTTTTAAGTGGCCAGCAATTAAAACTTGAAAGGAATGCTTCTTTAATTATAATTCTCCTAATACAGATATCTGGATGTTTCCTTTTTAAAGGTTTAGATAGAAAGTTTCATGCTACTTTTCTGCGGTTTAAGTGTTCTGTGACTTTATCTTTCACTATGAGCTATGATTTTTGCTTTTGCATCTTTAAACCTTTTGAGTTCTGAGTTACACATCTAAATATCTGCCAAACATAGGCTTAAAATGCATTTTCCTATCAGAAGTAAAACTATTTTATGGAATGTGAACAGCTGTGCTAAATAAGGACTTAATGTTAGAATTATCATTGAGAGCAAACGTGTAGAAATTTCTTTTGCTTTCTTTAAAGAAGTAAAAATTTTTAAGTGCCACCCTCAAAGTATGACAAGGTAACAAAAGTACGAAGGAAAAAGAGTAGAGAACATGACTTCATGTTACTGGGAAACAATCCACCGTGAGGACCTGGAATAGGCCAGTGTGGGTTGTCTCTTATTATAGTTGTGTTTATTTATATCTCTGCACACGGTACTATGTACTCAGTGTTTACCTACTTTTTCACATCAGGTTTTTTCCTGGCTCACATCATTTTTCAACTAGTTAGCTTAAATGGAGGAGTGGAAAAAGGATTCTGGTGTGACTCATGTTAAAGAGGCAAGCTTAAGGCAGCATCAAGGGAATCCACTGGCAGGAGCTGATCTTGAATGATGTTCATAGTCTCTGAGTCATTTTGCTTTGAGACTAGTACAAAGAGCTCTTTAACCTGGGGGAGGACAAAGGTATGGTGGAGGGAGAACTTTAGAGCTGTCTCTTCAGTGAGTCTCCAGAGGAAGGAGGCTACTTTTTGTTTGTTTTTATCAAAATATCAGGTGAGAATGGCTAGAGTATAAGTTTAACTTTTCTTGTTTGTTTGAGGGTAAACATGGGTGCCCAAGGCCTAAATCTGGGCAGAAGGGATTAACTTTGCCCTAGCCATGTTCTCCTTTCAGAACTCATGAGTTTGAGAAAAGAACAACCAGTAGACTTTCTACCGATTACACAAAGTATTATTAGAATTAAAGGCAAAAAATCTTTATTATGACCTATTTAATCCAGTTTAAAAGTACTTGGTGTAGAAATGCTTTGTAAACTCGATTTTTTTTTTTTAGGATTGGAATAGAATGGGATTATATTCTTATTTTACGCTTATCTACTATTTATTCTAATAGACCACTCCTTTATTATGTACTTCGACCATTCTTGGACATGGATTTCCTAACAAAATAAAAAAAGCATTCCTGAAGCATAGCCTGTTAACCACTGGGGATTTATAGGACAGTTTGTTTTTTCTCAAAAGTTCTCTAATTAATTTTTTTAAAGAATTTTTTAAAATGTTTTATTTGTTTCTGAGAGAGAGAAAGACAGCGTGAGCAGGGGAGGGTCAGAGAGAGAGGGAGACACAGAATCTGAAACAAGCTCTGGGCTCTGAGCTAGCTGTCAGCACAGAGCCCGATGCCGGGCTCGAACCCAGGAACCATGAGATTATGACCTGAGCTGAAGCCGGCTGCCCAATCGACTGAGCCACTCATTTAATATTTTTCCTTTAATGTGGGAAAATAGTTAAATTGTTCTGAATTTTCTGTCATTTTTGTAATTTTTTGAAAATTTCTTTTTAATTCTAGCATACAGTGGGGCACCTGGATGGCCCAGTTGGTTGAGTGTCTGACTTCAGTTCATGTCATGATCTCACAGTATGGGTTCAAGCCCCACATCAGGCTCTGTGCTGATGGCTCAGAGCCTGGAGCCTGCTTCAGATTCTGTGTCTCCGTCTCTCTCTGACCCCCTCCCACTCATAGTCTGTCTCTCTATTTCTCTCTCAAAAAAATAAATAAGTAAACATTATAAAAAAATAAACTCTAGCATACAGTGCAATATTGGTTTCAGGAAGAGAATATCCAGTACAATATCCAGTGTTCATCATAATCAGTGCCCTCCTTAATACCCATCACTCATCTATCCCATCCCCTGCCCACCTCCCTTCTTCAACCCTCAGTGTAGTCTCAAATTTTAGAGTCTCTTATCACTTGTTTCCCTTTCTCTCTCCCTACCTCATATGTTTATGTTTTCTTTCTTAAGTTTTACATATGAATGAAATCATATGGGATTTGTTTTTCTCTGACTGACTTTATTTCACTTAGCATAATACACTCTAGCTCCATCCATGTCATTACAAATGGCAAGATTTCATTCTTTTTGATGGCAGAATAATGTTCCATTTTATACACACACACACACACACACACACACACACACACACACATATGCACATAAGGGGTGCATGTACCCCTTTGAATCTGTATTTTTGTATCCTTTGGGTAAATACCTACTAGTGCAATTGCTTGATTGTAAGGTAGTTATATTTTTAATTTTTTGAAGAACCTGTATTCTGTTCTCCAGCATGGCTTACTAGTTTGCATTCTAATCAGCAGTGCAAGAGGGTTTCTCCTTCTCTGCATCTTTGCCAACGCTTGTTGTTTCTTGAATTTTTAATTTTAGCCATTCTGATGGGTGTGAAGTGGTATCTCATTGTAGTTCTGAGATTTGTGTTTCCCATATGATGATGACTGCTGTTGAGTATCTTTTCATGTATCTGTCAGGCAACTGGATGTCTTCTTTGGAAAAGTGTATGGGACAATCTTTTTAAATGTTCATGCTTATGACTTAAAAAGTGACTAGATGCTTACTAAATAACATTTCAGTTAAACATTTCAGGATTAATAGATGTTCATCCCAATATTAATTACTCAGTGTATTTTACCAGTATTAGTTCTGAGAAATCTGTATATTTTCCCTTTGTTTCTTTAGTTCAACAGGATTTTACTGCATATTCCCTAATATATTTGACACACAGGTCTCTTAGCCATACTTGCTGAAATGAAAACAAAATCTCCTTTAGACATAGTTTGTTTTATTGCATGAACATTTGCAATGTTCTTCTTTTCTCTTGTATCAACCTGAGCTTTTGGGAGACTTCTAAAAGCAAAAATACATAGAGAAGTTTGTCTGTTGTTTCATTTAACAATTTATAATGAATCCATTTCACAATCTCATAACAAGTCAAGTATTTTATACAACGAGTCTCATCTAAAATCTAGATGCAAACCATATATCTGAGAAAGGATTGATTCCCAAAATATATAAAGAAGATATACAACTCAATAGTAAAAACAGAAACAGCCCAATTAAGAAAGGGGCAGGGGCACCTAGGCGGCTCAGTTGGTTAAGCATCTGACTTTGGCTAGGCCATAATCTTGCAGTTCATGAGTTGGAGCCCCGCGTTGGGTTCTGTGCTGACAGCTCAGAGTTTAGAGCCTGCTTCAGATTCTGTGTCTCCCTCTCTGTCCCTCCCCTGCTCGTGCTCTGTTTCTCTCTCTCAAAAATAAATATTAACACAAATTTAAACGGGCAAAGGACCTGAATAGATATTTTCCCAAGGAAGGTATTATTTGCTAACAGGTACATAAAAAAATATTCAACATCACTAATCATCAGAAAAAATGCAAATCAAAAGCACAACAAGCTATTACCTCACACCTGTTAGAATGGCTGTTATCAAGAAGACAAGAGATAACACGTATTGCCAAGAATATGGAGAAAAGATGTACCTTGTATGCTAATGGTGGGAATGTAAATTGGTGCAGCCACTATGAAGAACAAGATAGAACTTCTTCAGAAAATTAAAATGGAACTACTATATGATCCAGAAACACCACTTCTGGGTACATATCCAAAGGATATTGAGTCACTCTCTGAAAGACATATGTGTATTTTCATATTTATTACAGCATTACTTATAATAGCCAAGATAAGTAAACAACCTAAGTGCCCACTGAGAGATGAATTGAGATAGAAAGTGTGGCATATATGTGCAATGGAATATTATTCAACCAAAAAAGAATGAAATCCTGCCGTTTGTAACAACATGGATGAAACTCGAAGGCATTATGCTAAGTGAAATAAGTCAGAGAGAAACAGATACCATATGATCTCAATTATATATGGAATCTAAACAAGAACAAAATCCTAGAAACAGAGAACAGATTGTTACTTTCCAGATGTGGAGGTGGGGGAAATGGGTGAAGAGATGGTCAAAAGGTACAAACTTCCAGTCATAATATAAATAAGTTCTGGAGATATAATGTGCAGCAGAGTAACTATAATTAATAATACTCTGTCATGTATTTGAAAGTTGCTAAGAGAATAGACTTTAAATTGTTCTCATCACAAGAAAAAATTGTAACTGCGAGCTGATGGTTGTGCTAACTAAAGTTATTGTGGTAATCATTTTGCGATACATACATAGATCATTATGTTGTACACCTTAAAGTTACACAATGATACATGCAATTATATCTCCATAAAGCTGGAAACAAATTAAGGATAATAAGAATTCACATGATGTTGGAGGATGAAACAAGGCCTTAATTGAATTAACATATTGTAAAGAAATGCAAAATGACATTATTACTGGTGTTGCTATTATTACTCTGATATTTTTCATTACTCAGGAAGAATCTGATTTAAACAGTATAAATCATTCACATAAAGTCTCATGATGCTTATACAGACTAGAAAGCACACCACTAGAAAGGTGGAGAAACACTCTAAAAAGAATGTATTTTGCTTGTTACGACAATGGAATGGACTGATTCTGTAAAACTTAAAGCCCTTGACTTGCATAAGGGGTAACTATAATCAGTCCTACTGATTTTTGAGGAAAGAGTAACAAATGAGATTTGGTAGGTTTTACAGGAACACATGCAAGGAAAAAGAAAAAAGCCATTTTTAAATCTTAAAACTTTTCATTCAGAAAGGGAGGGCTACACAGTTAAAGCTAAAGCAGTACAAAAGGCAGCACTATCTCCCCTTCACAAAATATGTGCCTGGAGGTAAAGCATATCCTTGAAATTTAAGAGTTGGTTGCATCTTAAGTAGCATTAGACTTTCTTAGCAGTCTAACAGGTAGTTTGCCCAAGGACATTTTGGCATTCCTTCCGTGCTTTTCACAGGCTTCTAAGTACTCTTGAGAAATCAAAGTTATGTTCAGTATTTAATGTTTGTAGTTGACTCTGTGTAAAAGATAAAGGGAAACCATTAGACTGACTCCCCTTCCTTATAGTTTTACAACACTCTCTTTTGAAGAGTGATAATGCCATGCACAGTACATTATTGCCTTCTTTTTATTAAATGAATTTCCAGAAGGTTGAGACCTCTTTCATCTTTAGCTGCCTCACTTTCCAGCCCACTTTCACACATGGCTTTCACTTCTGTCACAGCATATGCCATGGTCCTTTCTGAATTTTTTATTTTATTTAAGTTTTTGGAAAAGTTATTTATGTATTTAAAGTAGCTTCAACACCCAGTGTGGGGCTTGAACTCACACCCTGAGATCAAGAGTTCCGTGCTTTACTAACTGAGCCAGACAGGTGTCCCTCCTTTCTGAAATTTTAGAGGTCAAAATAATTAAGAGTCATGTGGACCAGTTCCAGAAATGGCCTAGAGAAATGAGCATCCACCTCCAGCATCACCTGGTTTCCAGCTGTCCTGGCAATGTGCCAGAAATCAAAAGCAGAGCTAGATCCTAGTGTCCAAACTGTCACTATATATAACTGTCGCTATAGAATGTTCTTTTCCTTTTCTTTTTTTTCTTAAAGTTTATTTATTTATTTTTGAGAGAGGGAGACAGAGAGTGAGCGACAGGGTGAGGGGGAGGGACAGTGAAAGGGAGAGACAGAACCCCAAGCAGGCTCTGATGCTTGGGCTCGAATCCACAAACTGTGAGATCATGACCTGAGCTGAGAACAAGAGGTGAACATAACCCACTGAGCCACCCAGGTACCTGGAGTGCTCTTTTTCATGCCAATGTTTTGAGTACCTACCTATCTGCCCATAGGTTTGGCCTTCTCTAATTATTTGTTTCCATTTCAGTGCACAGAATAAAATCTTACTCCTGCAAAGGTTTACTATATTTTATTTGTCATGGGAGTGACTAGGAAAGTAGAATGCAATGTCTGTATAGTAATACTTTTGTTAATAAATAGGACTCACTAATGATACAATTGGGAGGGAGGCAGAGAAAACCTAACAAAAATTAAAATGTGAATGTGCCTTACAAGATACCAAAGCTCCTAAAGAGGGGAGGAAGGATATTTTGCTATCAGCCTCAGAGACAGCACAAGTGTCTGCACTCCAGGCATCTGGAGCCTAGCTGCAACAGAGAGACTGGGCCGGGTTGAGGGTGAACCGTATATGTTGCTTGCGAAACAGTAGAGTAAATTGGAGAAGTTCTTGAAAGGTGAAAATTGTTCTCCACTCCAGCTAGAGAGGCAGAAAAGCTTCCTTTAGATTTGCCTTTAGGCTCCCTTCCAAATCCTATGGAAGGAATACCAAGCCAAATAAGCAACCAAACACAAGCATTTCTTTCCCTCTGCTTGAGGGTACCTGCCCTGATATCATTGTCATGTAAGTCTTGCTGTAATCACTCTGTGGCATTCTGAAGTCTTGTACCAAATAAGTCTCAGGTGAGTCATTCTAGAAGGAATCTTTTAAGACCTCAGTCAACACACTCTGAAAAATAACCCAGTTTATCCATGCTGAATTTGGAAACAGGATTAAAAATAGAAGAAAATAGAAGTTATCCCTAGATGAGTAAAGAGTTCAGGTAAAGAATACTGTGCATTGAAGACAAATGGAAACATAATAAGAGACCTTGTGACCTCCTCAGGACCCACCTATGTATTTCAACCAATCTATGCTCAGAGGTGTGTTTTGTCAGCAGCTACAATTTCAAAGAACCTTGTACATGACAGATTTTTTGGCTTTTTTTTTTAACACTCTGGATTTCTTATGTATCTTCTCAGCTCATAGGTAATTTTAAAAAAATGTTCATTTATTTATATTATGAGATATAGAGAGACAAAGCAAGTGGTGGGAGGGGCAGAAAGAGAGAGAGACAGAATCCCAAGCCGACTAGGCAAGTGCCAGCACAGAGCCTGATGCTGGGACTTGATTTCACAAACAATGAGATCATGACCTCAGCCAAAACCAAGAGCCAGGCACTTAGCTTACTGAGCCACCAGTGCCCTACTCATAGGTAAATTTTAAATTAAACTATAATATATAGTAACACTCAAATCCTTATTAGAAATAATGGGCCATTGTAATAGAAATAAAAGAGAGAAAAAGAGAGAGAGCAATACAGTATAATTCTATTTTTATTATTGAATGGTAATTTCTGTTTTTTTTTTACTTAAAAATGTACCAAATTAGAAGTTGAATGTAATGATTAATGCTCCCTTAGATGACTCAGATGTTGCTTATTTTAAAAGTTTCAAGGCTATCAGTGGAGACCTCAGGATGCTAAAAAACACGAATAGTTTAATGTATCCTTGTATTGGACTGAAAACTTGTCTGGTAAGCCTGATAAGGGATCCTTTGAACAAGATGAAGCTGTGTGGGAAGCCGGTATGTAAGTTTGTGTTTAAAAAGTGAATAAAATATAAAAATAAAATCCAGCGATTTGGGGGCTTACCTACATTCATAATTAATGTTCTTACTATTGCAATTAAGGTTTAAAATTTATTTAAAAGTGCATGTGTGACCATAATTTATACATATTTTAATGTTTCAAGAGCAATCCCTTTTAACATATGCTTGGTTTTTTAATGTGAAGATAAATGCTACAGGGAGGAGCTGGAAAGAGAAAGGCAAATGTAAATATGTTTCAGAACATTTTATTTTCACTATGACTATGAAATATTTCCAAGGGAATTACATCAGTATATTTATTCTATTACTTAGGAACCACAATTAATTTCCCTAAAATGCAATTTTTCTTTGTAATACATTTTCTGGTACATTGCTTTTTAATCTCAAAAATACATTTTATTTGTAAATCAAAATGGTGACAGAGTTTGCTTTTCTTTTGTTGTGATGATTCAGAACCTAGAAATTACCTGATGACGGGTCTGGCAACAAAGAGACAAAGAGGTGAATAAGATCAAAGTTTCGTTTTTCTGAAGTTTGCTTTCCTGACGTGTCCTCTGTCTGATGCTTCTAGTTACAAGTCCATTTTATGGCCATTTCCGGTGGGTGGCCATCTCTGAAAGCACTGTTTTTGTGACAGGACAGTGTTTGGTAGAAAAGAGTTTGTAGGTGGAGAGATGGTTTCATGTGTTTATTTATAGTTTTCATTGGAAAAAAAAATTGTGGGCAGCTTTTTAATAATCTGCCTTAGGAAATGTAGAGTAATTAGAAATTTAATAAAATTTTCATTGATAGTAATTGTGAGTATGAAAGAAGTCAGGAAAGCCTCCAGTTATATCTGTTAATATTTATTAGTATTATTATTTTGCAATTGTTAATATGTATCTTCAGCTCACTGACAGGCGGACCCTTACAAAGATGGGAAGATAGTATCACACAGAAGGGAGTTTATTTTACACTCAGCAATAGCAATTCTATTTTGAGTTCTATGGAGAAAAATGTTCAGGTATTGATCCACTGACCAGCTATCTTGTATCTTCCAAAAGAAAGTAAAAAAATAAAAATAAAAAACAAAAACAACGAAAACTCAATGAAGAATTCAACTTTTGACTGTAGCCAGTATAGTAAATGCTGCTACTTGGAACACATTATTATTAATATTATTTTTGACAGTGGATTCATTTAAGTAAAAAACAACTCTCACAGAATCTCTTTACTCTACATGGAAAATTAGTCATCGTGTTTCACCTTTTGCTGTACCATGGCACTAAGATCCTCACATAGATTCTATTCAGCTTTGTTAATGTCCTATCAACCCTGGGACTTACAGATGAAACCTATAGAGATAAGGTGGCTCTCACTGCCAAAATCAAGTTTTCCCTCAAAGCACGCAGCATGCTCCCATCTTCTATTCTTGGGCATTTCCCTTTCAGAACAGGTCCTCTAGTGGGTATTAGACCAAAATAATGGCATGGTGGTCAAAAAAATATTTTCTCTTTTCAAATGTTGTGCTAAATTGACAAAGAAAGTATGCTAATTTCCCTCCTCTTATTCTCACTTAAAAAAAAAATTAATAGTAGCTGAATCCCTGACAATCAGCACTCAGTCAAATAAACAAATAAATCAACAAAATTATTTGTAAGATATATGTGATCTAATCTGTCACTGAGAAAGGCCAAAGCAGCTTTCATTTTATGCAGACCTCGAGCAACTCAATTTCTGAAGGATGATTTTAATGGTAGCCTTCACTGAAATGCATATTTTAACAAGGCATATTTACAGTACATAATAAATGTTTAAATTAGATTAATTAGTATGTATGGTTGAGGCTTTCCTACTGTTTAGAATTATTTGCCTTGCTAAAGTAGTAAATCTAGATGAGCTGAGCACTCAAATGATTCCAATAACAACACTTGGCATTTGTGTAGTGCATTATATTTTCTAAGTACTTTATAATTACAGTATTAATTAGTTAAGTGACACAATGATCTTGTGAAGAGGTCTGCATCATTATCCCCTTTCACAAATGAGGAATCTTTAAATGCAAAGGACACAGTAATTCAGATAGCAAGTAAATAAGGTTATGACTGAAAAACCTTTTGCGTGACTTGTCCCTGTCTGATGCTCCATTTTACTAAGAATAATTTATTTTGATGTCATATCCTCTTGGTTTAATCCCAAATACACATTTTATGAAAGCTACGAGACTAAGAATAGAAAAATTGTTGCGGAGTTTCATTGTGCTTCGTCTCCCAAAATAAACTTGCATTGATCCTGGACTCTGAGTTATTTACCACATTTCTTTTTTGGATAGTTTGTTGTTAGCTCATAGAGATGCAAATGACCTTTTGTAAATTGATTTTTAATCCTGCAAATTTACAATTTGCTTATTAGCGCTGATAGCTTCCTTTTTTCTTTATATATGTGAAGTTTTAGGGTCTTTTTTTAAAAATATGTAAGATCATGTCATCCACAAACAGACAATTTTGCTTTTTTCCTTTGCCTTTTGGATACCTTTTATCTCTTTTTGCCTAATTCTTACCTCATACCATATAAAAGTAACTAAAAGTGAACCCCAGTCTTAAACAAAAGAGATATGACTATAAAATTTCCAAAAGAAAACGTGCAATAAAATGCTTGGATCTTGATTTAGGCAAAGATCTGACACGTAGGGCACAAAAGGCACAGGCCATAAAAGAAAGAAATGAAAAGTTGGCCTTTCTCAAAATAAAGTAAATTTTGCTTTTTGAAAGCCACTACTAAGAAAATAGAAGGCAAGTCATCGACATGATGAATGTATTTCCACAGTACATTCCTGACCAAGGATTAGCATGTTTAATATAGAAAAACTTGATAACTCGGTAATTAGAAAATAAAAGTATTATTTAAAAATGAGCAAAACCTTGAACAGATACTTTTTTTTCTTAAACAGATACTTTTATAACAAAAGATATGCCAATGGGAAATAGTTAGGGAAATGCAAAATAAACTACAACAATGTAACACCCATGCTATCTAAAGTGCCTCAAAAAACATTTTTAAAGGACATGCCAAAAACTGGTGAGCATGTAGAGGTACAAGCTATCTCACATGTTGGTAGTGAGAATGCCAGTAGTTTGGAGAACAACCGATTTCTAGCATGGTTAGACATACAGTTAACTATGATCCTGTAACCCACTTCCAGAGAAAAATGAAAACTCTTAACCACACAAGAAACTTATGGGAATTTTCATAAGGCCTTTATTTATAATGGAACAAAACTGGAAACAAGCTAATGCCTATCAGGATAAGCAAACTGGCATATTCATGAAATGGAATGACTCATCAATGAAAAGGAATGAAATGCATGCAACATAATAACAGAATCTTGTAAAAAAAAATTTTGCTAAATGTAAAGAAACAGACAGAAGAGTCTATATACTGCTCTATGTATCTGGCTCTATGGAAAAGGTAATACTATAGGAAAAGAAAACATGATCAGTGGTTCCCTCCCAGAAGAAAACAACTAAAAAGGGGCACAGGGGAACTTATGGGGCATTGGAATGTTCCATATCTTGATTATGGGCATGATCAAACAATTGTATATTATCTGTCAAAATTTATTAAACTTTATGCTTAAGAAGAATAATTTTATTGCATGCAAATTACATCTCAATCAACCTTACTAAAAATTGAAGGCCAGTGAAAGGGGGCTTAAGGAACTGGCTTAGAGTAGTAAATTACAGTTTAAAATGTGGCATTCTGTGTAGCTATCAAAAAGAACAAGGTGATTTGTGTGTACATTTTTGAAGAATTTACTTATGCATATCATTAAGTTAATGAAAAACAAGGTGTGTACCAAGAGTGTATTATGAAGAAATAGAAAATCTGAATGGACCTAAGAACTGGTAAAAGACTAAATCAGGTATCATCAACCTTCTAAGAAAGAAGGCCCAGGACTAGATGTTTCACTGACAAATTCTATCAAATATAATTAATTAATTAATTTCTGTATTAAACACTTTAAGAAGAGTTAACATCAATCTTCCTCAAACCCTCCCAAAACACTGAACAGAGGGAAACACGCACTTATTCAATGAGGTCAGCCTTACTCTGATACAAAGCCAGACAAAGAAACTACTGGAAAAGAAAACTGAAGACCAGTATCTTTGATGAATATACAAAAATGCTCAACAAAATCTTATCAATCAATATTCAACAGCATATTAAAAGTATTATACACCATGACCAAGTGGAATGTATTCCTATCATGCAAAATGGTTCAACATACAGAAATCAATGTAGAACACTATATTAACAGAATGAAGGCAAAAATGTAACATGATCATCTCTACTGATGAAGAAAAAGATTTTGACAAAATACAATGCCCTTGTATGAAAAAACACTCAACAAACAAGAAACAGAAAGAAACTACATCAATTTAGTAAAAATTATATATGAAAGGTCCACAACTAACATCATATCCAATGGTAAAAGACAAAACTTCTCCACGAAGGTCAGGAACAAGGCAAGGATGCTCACTTTCACCACTTCTTTTAACACAATACTAGAAATCTCGGCCAGAGACATTAGGCAAAAAAAAATAAATGCCATTCAAATTGGAAATGAAGAAGTAAAATTGTCTTTGTCAAAGACCTAATATTTAGAAAATACTAAAGATTCCACACATGCATACACAAAACTGTTGGAAGTCAGGAACAAATTCAGTTAAGTTGCTAGACACAAATCAACACATAAAAAGCAGGTGCATTTCTTTTTTTAAAAAATTATTTATTTATTTATTTATTTTAAAATTTACATCCAAGTTACTTACCATATGGTGCAGCAATGATTTCAGGAGTAGATTCCTTAATGCTCCTTAACCATTTAGCCTACTCCCCTCCCACAACCCCTCTAGCAACCCTCTGTTTGTTCTCTATACTTAAGAGTCTCTTATGTTTTGTCCCCCTCCCTATTTTTATATTACTTTTGCTCTTCCCTTCCCTTGTGTTAATATGCTTTGTATCTTAAGTCCTCATATGAGTGAAGTCATATGATATTTGTCTTTCTCAGACTGACTAATTTTGCTTAGCATCCTACACTCTAGTTCTATCCACATAGTTGCAAATGGCAAGAATTAATTCTTTTTGATTGCCAAGTAATACTCCATTATATATATATATACATATATACACACACTATATATACACATAGTGTCTATACACATGTATATATATATACATATACATGTATATATATACACACACCACACCTTCTTTATCCATTCATCCATCGAGGGACATTTGGGCTCTTCCCATACTTTGGCTATTGTCGACAGTACCGATATAAACATAAGGGTGCATGCGTCCCTTTGAAACAGTAACCTGTATCCCTTGTATCTCCTAGTAGTGCAATTGCTGAGTTGTAAGGTAGTTCTAATCTTAATTTTTTGAGGAAACTCCATACTGTTTTCAGAGTGGCTGGACCAGTTTAAAAGCAGATATTTGTACTGCTCATAGCAGCATCATTCAAAATAACCAAAAGGTGGAAGCAACCCAAGTGTTCATTGATAGATAATGGACCAACAAAATGTGATATATGTATGCAATAGAATATTATTTAGCCATAAAAAGAAAGGAAATTCTAACATATGCTACACTATAGATGAACCCTAAGGACGTTATGCGAAGTGAAATAAGCCAACCACAAAAAGACAAATGCTCTATGATTGCATATATACAAGGTACCTAGAATAGTCAAATTCATAGAGATAAAGTAGAATGGTGGTTACCAGAGACTGGAGGAAGGGAGGAATGGGAAATTATTTAATAAGTATAGAATTTCAGTTTTTCAGGATGAAAAGAATTCTGGAGATTGTATGACAACATGAATGTACTCGATATTACCACACTGTACAGTTAAAAATGGTTAAGATGGCAAATTTTATGTTATGTAACCACAACTTAAAAAGTATGTAAAAGGTGATAAAAAAGCAAAGCACAGAATAAGTCATTTGTATGCACCATTTACACAAATAAATAAATTACATTTTAAAATTTGAATTAGGGTGAAAGAACTAAGAATAAGAGAAAAGTGGAAACTTTATCTTGTTTCATTTTCTTAACTTTGTTTATTTATTTTGAAAGATAGAGAGCTTGGGCAGGGGAGGGTCAGAGAGAGAGGGAGAGAGAATCACAAACAGGCTCTTCATTGTTAGCATGGAGCCTGATGTGTGGGTTGATCCCATGAATGGTGATATTCTGACCTGAGCTGAAATCAAGAGTCGGACACTTAACTGACTGAGCCATCAAGGCATCTCAATTTTGTGTTCTATTTTTACCTTTGATGTGTTTTGGAATTTTGTACATGAGCATATATTATCTTTACTTTGATAAAAATACTGAGAAATATAGATTGATGTAAATGGGTAGATAGACAGATGGACTGACAGGAGACAGAGAAATAGATGGATAGATGGATGTATAATTGGGATGGACCATATGAAATTGCTATTTGACCAATTTTGACACACACAGAAGGCACTCTCATATAATTCAATGAAATACAGGAATTAGCAAATGAAAACAAAAGTAGCTTAGTTAATATTTAAAAGCCTTTCCAATTTTGATTTTATGAATCCAAAAAAGATAGCTTCAAAATATAAGTCTCAATTTAGTGTTAAAAAGTTAGAAGTCTATTCAGTTTTTGATGTTATAGCCCAAATTGCTTCATTTGCAATTCTGGTTGCAAGTATTGGTTTTTGTGGAACATTTTAGCTCATAGAATTTCTAAGATTAGAATTTAGGCCTTATTGCATAGTTTATTTACAGCACATTTATTGAGACTTAAACAATACAGACATATGTAGCATCTTAAAGAATATTTCTAGACAAGTCAACTTTGTTGATTATCATAGAGTGTTTTCCATACACTAAATATATCAAGAGAGATAATTTGAATGTTATACATGTAGACTTGCCCTTTTTGGATCCACATCAGTTTAAAAGATGCAGAGCAGAAAAACCATGCTTGTAAAATGGGAAGAAGCTTAGAGTGTTTGGTTCAAAAATCTTTCTTTGCCTGTCACGGAGCTCATGTTCCTTAGGCACACAATGTATAGTAATAGTTGAAGCCTATAATAAATATCCTTTCTTACTAACGTATTACATTTTATTAGCTAGATCAATATTGCTGTAATTTCCACCCATTAGCATCTCATTGCTGTAAAGTAAATAAAAATATTTACATTAACACTGATCAAAATTGCAACAGCGTATATTAAAATATGAATGACATATAATCAGAATTTTCGTTTCTACTGCCTCCAGTTATTTGTGACCCCAGATATGAAGTTCAAGTTTATACTTAATAGCACAATTATGTAAATCTGTAATTCTAACACTGAATTACAGCTGGTAATGATCAATAATTATATTTATGTATGATGGGAAGTTAATACTGCCACCATAGATTAATGTAAACAACAAAATTATTTCTGTAGTCGAGAGCTAACAAATCATCATAAACAAAGAGAACTGAAACAATCTCTTCAGAGCCTAATTTCTCCAGCAGAGTAAACATATTTTTTATTCCCAGTGAATGTAAAGCCCCCAATTAAAAAGAACACAACTCTACCCAAATATCATGATGGTTGAGTATTTCATGGTGCTTTTTGATTCTTATTTCAGTCTTCAGAAAAGGGACAATATTCGGAAACATCTACAACAAACAATTTATAAAAAACAATTTGGAAACCATACACATCTTTCAGTACATTATAGAGTTCAGAGTCTTTCCAATAAAAACAAGCAGTTTTGTGAATACATCAGAAAATTGTATATAGTTATTTTGCTATCTGACCCTATCTTGAATTATAACCACAGTTGTAAGAAACAGATGTTTGAAATATCCCATATAAAAGAGATTTTAAGTGTCATTAATTAGGAATTTCTGAATCAGGGGGAAGACCTAGGAATCATGCCACACATCTTTGCATTGCTTATCGCTGTTTAAATAGTGTTTACTTGATAAACACATATGGATATAGAAAAGCCATACAGGAATGCAATACAATGAACTGAAGAACAGTTGCAATACTGTAAAACTATGATACTCTTTGCTAACACTAAATTCAATACCTTATTTCGGATTTACTCATAAGTTAAAAGAGAGAGGATTGTCTATAGGAGGGTTGGTATTTTACATCTGTTTTATTCATTCATCAACCACTTACTTTTAGCTAATGTCTATATAATGTTCCCTAAGGGCCAGGAACTGTTCTAGTTCTTACAATCACTCTGTGAAGTAGGTAATATCAGTATCTCCATTTTACAGATGAGAAAACTGAGACATAAGGGCTTTCTAAGCTCATACAGTTAATACGTGGAGGAGGTAGGATTTATAGCCATTCTTCCTGAAACAAAAATCATGTTCATTGTTTCCTACTATGGTGCAAAATCAAATTATTGGTATTATGTAGTAGACACTAGTAAAATACAATTTTACCTCCTTAATTTAGGCCATGCTAGATTATTACACATCACTGCACTGCACTCATCACTGTGTCTGATTTTTGACAGTAGTGACACCAGGGAATTAAACAGTATTTTGTTTGGGAGGCTGTTCTGTGTACTACAGGATACATGGCATGTCCCTGGTTTCTTCCCATTAGATGCTAGTAGCACCTCGCCACTTAGTTGTGACAACCAAAATGTCCCTTGGGGGGCTAAATCACCCCCAGTTGAGACCCATTAAATCTTAGTCAAATCCCAACAACTTCATAAAATGAATTTTTAGTAAATGCTTTTCAGTAACCTGGAACACTCATTCAATAAAAGTCAGATATTATCTCTATCCTCAACCTACCTAGGAAATGTCACATCTTGATACTATCAAGAATGAGTCTGGGAAATGAACACTGACAACCAGAAACAGTCATTTCCATGTAACAACTTCTCATGATGTTACCAATGATGAGTGGCCTTCCTGTCTTTTATGGATTCTAATCTCTGACATAGCTTATTTTTCACTGTGACTATATTGACTATATAAATAGACATTGGAAAGAGATAATTTCTATTCCTCCTAACTCATGCACACAAGTATTTTATAGATCCAAAGACTGACTACTTCTGAGTTAATAAGTTAACACTTTGTTTATGAGTGTACTTCTGTTCCTAATTCAAATAAAGTTCTAGTTTCTTTCAAAGTTCACCTTAACAAAATAATTCTATTCACTCTCATGCTACAGGAACTTTTCTTGGGTTGGCAGTAAGGAATTATTGGCTGATAGGGCAATTTTCTCTGAACAATCCTAGCCACTGTTTTAAAAAGGGGGGGGAAAGGCAAATGATTCTACCCCTCTTGCAGAAGTTCCTTGTGACATGGTATTCTCACACCATAAATGTTTACCTAGTTATGTGGGATTATAGACTCACATTTCTTTTTCTTTTTTCCTTCTTTCATCCAACTGGAGACTTTAATCCTCTCTAATTCTGTGCCACGGCCCACCCCACGCACCCCACCCATCCTCAGGTCCAGAACCACCCTCTTGTCAAACAGTGGTTTACCTCCCAATTGTGGTGAGAGGAGGGGTTAACAAAAGACAGGATAGTTCAAGTGAGGGACAATTCCAAGCAATGCATTTGGTCACCCCAAGCCAGACATGTCTTACATGAGTGGGACAGCATGTGGGGTGGAACTGACAGCCCCTTCATTCCCAGTGTGTAGCCAGAGCATGCAAGGAAAAGAAGCGGAAGAGGCTGACCCCTCCTTGGATGCAGGATAGGCCTTCAAATGACCAGAGCCCCCAAACTCAAGGACTCAAGTCCCACACCCCCGACCTCTGTATTGTAAGGTCTCAAACAGCCCTAGACTTAGATTTCTTACCTGGTCCCCGTGGGACTCCTCAGGCAGCTTAACCAAGGTTGAGCTGGTTTATTCTCCCTTTTCTATACAAAAATGTTTCCAAGACAATACATTTATGTGACATTTATTTATTTGAAAAAGAAACCATACATATAAAATTTGTTATGTGCCAGTCACTGGTTTAAGACAATAAAAAGGATTAGCTAACTTAACTCTCACAGTACTATGAGGTGGGCACTATTTGTATAATGGTCTCAACTTAAAACACAAGAAACTGGCACAGAAGGTTTTAAATAACTTGCACAACATCCATGGCTAATAAGTTGCAGAACCAGGATTTAGACGTAGGTTGTGTGGTTCCACAGCAGGCACACTTGGCTCGTAGCCACACTCCAGAATGTTCTGAATCATATTTTAAGAGAGTCCATTTATTCTCTAACTTGAAAACACCTCTACAATCCTGAAAAGAAAGGTTTACTATTATTAATACTTGGATTAATATAAAGATTCCCATTTAGCAGGTAGCTGAGGTTTTTGAGACAAACCTCTAATCCTAAATTTGCAAATGGAGACGTATGTGTGTGTGCGCACACACACACACACACACACACGTTTAGGACCAAAGTTGTTTTAATTACATTATTTGCCAACATTTAAAGCTTTGGGAAATTTCTCAGAAAAATATGGATATTGGGTTTTCCTTGAAATAATTGGAAGATAAGAAAATAACAGATTTAGTTTTCCTATATGGCAACAATCTGTCACAGCTATGCAGCTGTCCTTTTTATATGGGACATGTAAGCCCTAGCACTTGCATTTGCCAGTCACACTCATGATATTTCTGATGATTTCTGTGGAACTTTAAGACCCCTTTTCTGTCCCTAGAAAAAACAAAAAAGAAGCAAGACATCTTAGTTCTCAGAGGACATAGGACTCCTGGGAGGAATAATTTCTAGAATTTGTGAATAAGATGAGATATTATTAGGCTCAGAAAAATGGTCAGAGATCAATGATTAAATCTGGGTTACAAATTACAATATTGTGGTTATTAAGAAAACCCTAAATTCAACTGAGTTAAAATTAAAAATCTTAATGCCGTTATTCAGTAATTCCTGAATTG
Source organism: Proteles cristata cristata (assembly GCA_017311185.1). Classification (NCBI taxonomy): domain Eukaryota; kingdom Metazoa; phylum Chordata; class Mammalia; order Carnivora; family Hyaenidae; genus Proteles; species Proteles cristata. Next base: position 2,256,856 of record JAESUZ010002988.1, read on the forward strand.
GGCAGAATCCAATCTAGCAGATAGAAAGGTGCTCCAAGGAGCTGTGCATATTGAAAGACTTTTACAGGCAGAAGGGAGAAAAAACAAGGAAGTTGTGCTAGTAAACTGTAAACTCGGTTATGGCAAGGTCACTTTGCTTTAGGGGACTATCAGGAAGATTTCTTCACCAATGCTGATCAGGTACTTCCTGATTGACTAATTTAAGATTCCATTGCTGGGAGAGCTGAAAGTGTAATTAAGTCTCAGTTTGGTGATGTGGGGCTTAGCATTAATGAATCCATTTTGGGTCTGCAGTCTTGTTTTTAACATGGTTTGTAAAAATATATATTTGGTAATTCAGATGACCAATGTATACTTCTTACATTTTCAGTCTTTGTCCACAAGTCCTGGCTCACAGCTTCCAAAACCCTTGGGATCTCCTGATTAATAAGAGCAATGGAAATGTCTTATGTCATAATATTTAGTTCCTAAAAATGCTTCAGAACCACAAGGGTAGCTTGTTATGCGTAATGAGCCCTTTCCACCACAACAGCTTTTATGTTAATAAAGTAACTTTTGGGAAGCACCTGGGCTGGTTGTCCGTGGGACCAGCCACCAATAGAGGTTGGGGCTTTCTGTCTCCACCCCCTAATTTACAGGAAAGAAAGAGGGCTAACTGTTGAGTCATCACCAATGGCCAATGATTTAATCAATCGTGCTTGTGTAATGAAGTCTCCATAACAACCCAGGAGGAGAGGGTTCTGAGTGCTTCCAAGTTGATGGGTCCCAGAGAGGGCATGGGAGCTCCCTGGGCTTTCCTTAAACTTCACAGCTATTTTTCCCTTCCATCTGGTGGTTCCTGAATTTTGTCCTTTGATAGCAAACCAGTGATCAAGTAAGTAGTCGAGTTTCCTGAGTTCTGTGAGCCTCTCTAGCAAATTAATCAAACCCAAGGAGGAGATTGTGGGAACCTGTGATTTATAGCCAGTTGGCCAGAAGTTCAGGTAACAATATTGATGTGAGACTAGCATCTCAAGTAGGTGGAAGTGGGGAGAATTGGGAGGTGTATCAGAAGGTTGTAGGTGAGAGCAGTTGTTTTGTGAGGCTAAGTCCTTACCCTCTGAAATATGATGCCGTAACTGGATAGTGTCTGAATGGAGTCAAATTTTAAGATTCTAAGCTGGTGTTGACAATTGTTCATTTGTGTGGGAAATCCCTAGCCCTGCCTGTGGAAATTGGGTTACAGAACCCCATAAAATAGAGAATCCAGTAAGTCTGACCATGTAAATTTACCACACCATTACCCTAGAGTAGGCACCATAACCTCCCCTTGATAAGAAATGGGAACTAAATTAACAAGTGGGTCATCATTGATTGTTAAGTTGGACCAGATGTGCAGAACAGAGATTTGCAGAACGAAGATTTGCAGAAGGCTTTAATTTTGTCTTTCCATTATTGAACATGCAAAATGTGCACTATTTTGATGTAATTATCATTGCGTATATCAAATTTTTTGCCTTTGTATATTACCTGGGCTTCATTTTTGTCAAAGAATTATATAAAAATATAGTTCTACATGATTCACTAGTAAACAGATATTAAAGCTTATTCTCTGAATTCTATGAAAGGAGAAAATATATAAGAATATACTAAAGGGGAGAGGAGAAGGCTATTAAAAATGTCTTTGGCTTCACTTAGCTAGACACTGGAATTTCACAAAACTCAACAGTGGTTAATTAGTTTAATATTGAATAGTGAACAATTAAGAAAAAAGTCTGATAGCTCAGAGACTAAATAGTCTGCAAGCAGGCGTAAGTGTTTATGTGACAAAACCTTAGTAGAGTGGTCAGTGGAAGGCTTTAAACCTGAATCCAAGGGTACGTGATGATAAATAAAAAAAGATAATTAAGGAAGAAAGGACTTGTGAACAAAGGAGAGAATCTCTAATGCCACAATCAGCCTTTAGTATTACAATTGTGTCAGTTGCTTCATGAATGCCATTTTCAAGGAAACATTTTGCAGCAACTTTAATGCCTTATAGGAAAAGTTTATGACAGGAGTGCCTGAATGGCTCACTCCACTGAGTATCTGACTTTGGCTCAGGTCATGATCTCACAGTTCATGAGTTTGAGCCCCACATTGGACTCTGTGCTGACAGTTCAGAGCCTGGAGCCTTCTTCAGATTCTGTGTCTCTCTCTCTGCCTGCCCTTCCCCCATTTGTGCTCTGTCTCTCTTTCTCTCCCTCTCAAAATTAAATAAACAATAAAAAATTAAAGAAAAGAAACAGTTTATACCATAGTATTTTTATTGATATTTATGAAGTAAGACTAGGAATTGAGAAATTACAGGTAGAGCAAGCCTATTCTGCCAGAAACAAATCAGGTTGAGAATTAGAGATTAAAATGTGTTTAGAGATTAAAATCAACGTGTGCAATAAAAGAAGATGAGTCAAAGTAGAATGAATGAGGAGAAAGTATTTGCAGACTTCTGGTTAAAGACATCATCAATACTCAAATGAAGAAAGCTTGGTCATTAGCTCCCAATTTGGAGGACACTTATACTTAAAGATTTTATACTTTGTGATATGTCAGCCATTATATACTTATTCTTAAATTATCTGTTTCATAAATTCTCTATATATTAAGGTGTAAATTTTGTTCTTGTTTATTCACCTTCTGATGGCCATTTTAAAGTAAAGAATTAACAGATTGGTTTTGGAAGAATCAAAGAGGAACCCTACTGGGTTAATCTGCCTGGCATCTAAAGACTCTATTCTGGTGCAAAGACAGAGCAGACCAGGTCAATGGCATCTCAGATAAGAAGGTTAGATCAAAAACAGGTTTGATTGGGGGCGCCTGGGTGGCTCAGTCGGTTGAGCGTCCAACTTCAGCTCGGGTCATGGTCTCACGGTTTGTGGTTTTTAGCCCCGTGTCGGGCTCTGTGCTGACAGCTCAGAGCCTGGAGCCTGTTTCAGATTCTGTGCCTCCCTCTTTCTCTGATCCTCCCCTGCTCATACTGTCTCTATCTCTCTCTCAAAAATAAAAATAAAATAACAACATCAACAAAAAAAACAGGTTTGATTGCTTAGATCTCCAGAGCCTGGGTGGGATGGAGGGAATAGTTGTTCAGAAATCTTTGCCATGGCCACAAATCATGAGGATAACAAAGAAAAAAAAAGAAAAACATTGTTCCTCAGGTTGTATGTTAATAGCTGATATTTGAAAAAAGTCAGAACTAAGTTAGATGGTTCAAGCCCAGGTCATCAATTTAAGGCCTACTGGAAGAGAGGAAGATTAGGCACTATACCAGTTATCTATTGCTGCTCAACAAGATAGCCCCAAATTCTGTGGCTTGAAACATAAAAATTTACTATCCATCCTGAGTTTGGGTAAGTCCTTGGTTGATTTTGCCTCTCAGTTTCTCATGTGATTACATTTTACTGGAAAATCTCCTGGGCTAGACTATCCAAGAGAATCTCCTGTGCTAGACTATCCAAGATGGTAGGTGGTGTACATATTTGGCTGCAGAATCTCAGTTCTTCATGGATTCCTACCCTCTGGGGGTATAAATTGACTACTTACCCAGCAGTATTAGGGCAACCTAGCCAGAGATTGAAGGCTGAAGGGGCAACGTGTCTTGAGCCCCAATGTATCTGGTACTTGAAAACCTTTAATTCAGTCACTATTATTTATTAAAGCAAGTCCTAAGACTGGTTCAAATATTGTGGGTGGGGAAATAGATGCCATTTTCTTCTGGAAGGAGCTAAAAAGAATCTGGACATGGAATAGTGACTTTGAATCAACAGTAGTCTTGAAAACCAGGGACCCAAGAAAATTTTTATGATTTAGAGGATGAGATGTCTAGAGCAATCTTAAAGGCCAAATGTGAGTGCCCAAATGTGAGTGCCCATAGGAAACACTGAAGTGTTATTCCTGTGCTTACTTACTAATGTTTGGGGTATGTTTAAAGATACTTGGAAGGAGTGAATGCCTACAGAATGTTTTCTAAGCAGTGATTTTTCTGTGGTAACATGGTAACTTAACTAAATATTTATATATTTGATTGGGATATGTAATGTCTTCATGAAGTAATGTGTTCACATCTTTCACTATAACAGTATGACAAAGTTTTAAGTGTTTTGGCTACAAAATAATTTTTCATTCATCCTGGGTTTTATGTCCTAAAGCTATCTGAATAGGATGTTGCCTACCACATAGTAATATACTTTTCATTGAAAAATGATAATGTAATAGTATTCCTTGGTAACAGATGGTAGCTACACTTGTGGTGAGCATAGCATCATATATAGAAAAGTTGAATCACTATGCTATATGCCCTCAACTAATGTAACATTGTGTGTCAACTACTCAAATGAAAAACATAAAAATCTCAGAAGGATTGCTTTCTCAGGTCAGAAGAAGACAATTATACACAGATCTCAGAACTCCAGGAAATTTTTTCTTGTATCTTGGAGTTGTAGGTTATGTGATTTCTGTTTTGTAGTTGCTACTCAATGGTACTGAAAGCAGAGGACCTACTGTTATTCTGGTGAGTTCAATAAAATAATCTCAGTTCTAAACCTTTCTTATTTTAAGGTAGTCTTAAGTACAGCTTTGTATAACCAAATAATTGAGGAATGCCTGGTTTGGTATTTTGTGTTGTCCACAACCTATTAGGTTTATCCATACATTAGTCATTATATTAGGAAATAATCAAACATTCCCAGTTACACAGAGCCCTGAATGTATTTAATGAATGGCAGTGATAATCTAAGTTACTCTTCAAATGTGTAGTGTATTCATAGAGTGGTCTATTTATCCCAATGAGTTCTTGACTGACTTTACTTTTATTCTTCATCTGACTTCCTAATCATGGCCTACAATAGATCTAAATTACCTTCTTTAAACTAGATGAGAAAGATAGGATTAAATTGCACTTCTGACCAAAGCATCAATTTTCACTTAAGAAACAGCATCATTGATGTTGAATTCATGTTAAATTCTCAGTTTCCCTCCACTTTGCAAAGGTGAGCTTTATTTCTTTTTTGCATTTCTTGGAAAAGCAAGGACACACCACTTCTCATATTTAGTATGGACTTCTATCAGGTTTAGGTATGGCAGCATATTACATTTCCCCTAAATCACATTAGGCTAAAATGTTAATTTTTCTCAGGTGTTTAAAATGAGGTAGGCAGAACAGGGTGGTCTGGCAGCCCCAAATACTACTTCAGGTTACAAGTTCCTTTTAGATCATCTTTCTATCATTCCTAGACTGAGCCCATGGAACCCATGTGGTTAGCAGAATTTCAATTGTCACATGGGTGTTCTAGAAAGCAGGAGAAGGGATAAAAGATAACTCCTTAAGTATATAATACTTTATTTTAATCATACTGACTTGTCTCAGTCATATATATATGTGTGTGTATGTGTGTGTGTGTATATATGTATATATATACACATCCACCAAGAAAGCTGGAAAATGCATTCTTTTAGCTGCTGCTGCTAAAAAAGAAGAGGAGAATGGATATTGAGAATCAACCATCAAATTTTTCCACAGTACTTAGTAAGAATTAATGGAATTGAATTGAATAGAAATCAGAGACTTCTGATATATGCTTTAAGAATCACTAATTGATGAGGTGTTTGAAATGATTCTCTTTATTTGGGGTTCATGCCATTGAAAGTGTAACCTGAACTTGGATTACCAGAAGTTGCTGTAACCTCTTAAAGTATAAATCTATTTATCTTCAATTTCTGTGCTGAAGGCAACAGCTGCATCTTACCAATGAACCCCCATCTGATAGAAACATGTGTCTGATTTCTATTTTAGTCTTGGCATAGTAACTGTGAAAGACTTTGGTTGGCACTTAGTTATATTGCTAATATGTCACTGACTATTATTGCTATGAAACCAGTTTTTCTGTCACATCTCTTATCATGTGGCATATCTGTAATCCTTTTAAATAAGCTAGAATTCTACCCTTTTATAAAAATATACATCTTAATTCTGTGTCTTAACATGTACACCCCCCTCTGACTTGTGCATTTCACATTGTCCCCTATTTTCACTTAAATTCTAATACCATTATTTAAAAATTGTCAAACAGTCAAGGAAGACTGAAAAGAAGGAAATCAACTAGAAAATTATCGAGTTGGCAGCACTGTGTAAAAATAGTAAAACTGTATATGTGTATTACTTTAAACACAAGAGATGATTATTTTGTTTCCTTTCTTTTTGTTCCTCAGGACATTAAATCTTAAAATTTGTACCTACTCAAAATTTTGTTCTATACTCCTTTAGTTGTTACTTAAAGAATTATCAATATCCTGAAATCAGAATTACAATATGTTAAAATTTTTTTTTCTTAAACAAAATGAACTTTGCAATCATCTGTGACTAATAGGCTATTGATACCATTGAATACGTTTTTTATTTCAGATATTTTCTTTTTCAGTTCTAAAATTTCCATTTCATTCTCTTGAAAGTTTGAATTTAGTATGAAAACTTTTTTTCATTTCCCTCATTCTCATAAATATATTTATGATAATTATTTCATAAACTCTAATAATTTGGCGATTTGTAGACCTATTTGTTTGTTTTTACCTTTTTTAGTTTAGTTTTTAGTGGTTCTGTCTTTGTCATGCCAAGTAATTTTTGATGGAATGTCAGATATTGTATATAAAATCATGGGGCTGCAGATGTTATCTTCAGAGAGATATGAGCCTTTGTTTTTGATAGGCAAAAGGAATGAAAGCTAATCATCCAACTAAACGAAGGAGAGAGCAGCTTTGATACTGTGTGGCAACCATGATGTGGCTTGGCCAATCCTGGGTGTACCCCGGACTCCTAGAATCTCCACTTGAGTGGATGGGCTTTCCCCTTTAGGGCCCCCATTCTCTTGACAGGTCTCATATTCTAATTTTTATTTTCTGAGGAAGTATGAGATCTCCTTCTCATATATTTTATTTTTTAGCTTTTTTACAAATTTTTATTTTTATTTTTTTTTATTTAAGAGAGGAAGAGAGAGAATGCATGAGCAGGTGAGCAGGGGGGAAAGGAAAAGGGAGAGCATCTTAAGCAAGCTCCACACACAGCACAGAGCCTGACATGGGGCCTGATGCGGGGTTCACTCCCATAAGCCCGGGATCATGACGTAAGCCAAAATTAAGAGTTGGGTGCTCAGCCTACTGAGCCACTCAGGTGTCCCTCTGCTTTAGCTTTTAAACTTCTACTCTGCATAGCCCCAGGATTTGGCCATTCTTTTGAGGTTAAATGCATTCATATACTTGAAGCTGCTTTCCAAATATTTATCAAAAGCTCTTGGTTTTTCTCTTTCCTAGGAGTAACACTTTATTAGTTTAAACATCCAATTCTCAGGTCCCTGCTCCAGCGTAGGATGGGCAAATGTCTCATGGTAAAAGTAGCTGCAGAGGTCAGCTTACTTACTCAGGATTCTCTCCTCTCTGGAGTCTTGGACTTTCTAGTCTTTGGTGCCTCATTGGTATACCAAGTTTACCTTGGAAATATACCTATCTTTATAGTCTGGTATTGACACCTGAAGCATCAATAGTTTGAATGTGTACTTTTTTAAAGTTTATTTTATTTATTTGTTTTGAGAGAGGGGAGCAGAGAGAGAGGAAGAGAGAGAATCCCAAGCAGACTTCGCACTGTCAGCATGGAGTCTGACATGGGGCTTGAACCCATGAACCATGAAAACCTGATCAGAGCTGCCCCTGAATGTATATTTATATAGAGAGAGGTCTATTATTTCATTATAAAAACATAAAAGAGATCATCACAAAATATATAGTTTTAATAAAATGCTTTCAAAATTTTAAGCTTTATTAAATCTGTGTATGATATGAAATCTTTAAAATGAGTACTTCAATCTAAAAATATATTTATGAATTAATAAAATTTAAAATTTGCAATGTTTATCTGGTGGAATTGGGAGAGAGGAAGAAGGCAATAGTTTGTGTGGCTTTGCTCTCCCCTGAAATCTACTGTTAACATATCTTTAAAAAGTTTATCTGATTAACATAGAACTTTTACACTTGTATACTGAGATAGCTTTTTGGAAATCAATAGATCTAAAATTTTAATTTCTATCCATAGTTTTTTCTCTTTGAGAAATCTCATCTATGCCTATTAATTCAAGCACCACATATACATTAGTGATGATTCTTAGCCTAGATAACTCTTTTGGGCTCTAAATTTGTACGTAGAAAAGTCACCAAGTTACTATGACTTAAATGTCACGTGGGTATGTCAGACTCATGTTGCAGAAACTTTATTTCTACACCATGACTCTCACAATACCCTGCGTGTGGCAAGTGCATACTCTATGTCAACTGACTGAATGAATGACTGACACTAGCATCCTTCCCCATTCCAGAATTCTCGTCTTGATTCCTTTTTTGATGAATGCAGGAAAACCAAACACGCCTTGTAATTATCACAGGTTCCACATATCACTTTCTGTTATTCATTTAAGATGAAAAATATCTCTTCTTTTTTCTGTTTCTTTGTTTTAATTTTGCCTTTTCCGTAAGAGGTGTTCTCAAATATCTGAAACTACTGGCCTTTCCATATGAGTTAAGAATAAAACACAAAAAAACTGACTGGAAGCTCAGTATCTATTGTCAGGTCTTAATGAGTGAGTGATTTCATACCAGGATTTGGGAGAGAAGACCTGTCAGTTCTATTGGAGAAACCCTCAAATAGCAGCCTTTTTCTTTTTTAAATATTTTTATTTTATTTCTAGGAGAGAGAGAGACAGCGTGAGCAGGGGAGGGTCAGAGAGAGAGGGAGACACAGACTCTGAAATAGGCTCCAGGCTCTGAGCAGGCAGTCAGCACAGAGCCCGACGCAGGGCTCGAACCCACGAACTGCGAGATCATGACCTAAGCGAAAGTCGGACGCTTAACCGACTAAGCCACCCAGGCGCCCCAAATAGCAGCCTTTCTTTACTGGCCTTTTAGTTTCATCAGAAAAGAATCCTCAGGGCTCCCTTCTGGGAGTTACAGACCTGTAGATTTGATGGAATATATTCTGGGAGTGATTCTCTCTCTCTCTCTTTCTTTGTCTCCGTGTGTGTGTGTGTGCGTGTGTGTGTGTGTGTGTGTGTGTGTGTGTGTGTGTGTGTGTGTTAGGGATGAGAGTGAGTTCACCATTAAGTATATAAACTTTTATTTAACAGTATCCTTAGTCAGCCTTACTCTTCGCTGTTTCTAATGTTCCTAAATCTACAGGTTGTTTGAATTTCTCCAAAGAATAAATCTTCAGAATCTTTCATGTGGAGGAGAGGCAACTAAGTGGCCTTGCTAGTGGGTGAAGTCCTTGGTAGATTTTTTAATGTTCCCATAATACCCCATGTATAACTCTATTGCAACTGTCACAGTATCTTATACTATGGTAGACATTAGTCTTCCTTTTGGCTTTCTAACTATGGATTCCTTAAAACTAGACTATTATCATGGGGACAGTATTTAATACATATCTAAAAAAATGAAATGATTAGAGATTATTTATACTATATGATTTATTATTACTTGATTATATTTATTTAATTCCTGATACTTTAAAAAAATTTTTTAATATTCTTATTTACTTTTGAGAGAGACAGAGAGACAGAGCATGAGTGGAGGAGGGGCAGATAGAGAGAGGGAAACCCAGAGTCCGAAGCAGCCTCCAGGCTCTGAGCTGTCTACACAGCTGACAAGGGGCTCTAACTCAGGACCTGCCAGATCATGACCTGAGCTGAAGTCAGACGCTTAATTGACTGAGCCACCCAGGCACCCCTGATATATTTTTAAACCAAACTTCTTCATCAAATGTTTATGAATAAGTGTCACACGTGGTTTTAAGGAATGGTGATCAGTCAACAAAACAGAAAATGACCAGTGCCTTCTGAAACTTAGAGTCTAGTGATAAGAGAAAAAAAAAAAAAAAGAAAACAATTGTAATAAACATTTAAGTTATATAATGAATTAGAAGTTGATAAGGACTATGAAAAAGACAGGAGGACTGGGAGTGTTGGAGGAGGAAGTTCAGTTTGTGGTATTAAGGTTGTTTCTTAGGCAATGTTGATGAAATTAGAGCAAACCTTGGAAGAAAAATCAGCTACTGTAGGAAGAATTGTCCAGATAAAGAAAATAAATAGAGCATCGGCCCCAAAGGAGAACAGTTCAGTGTGGCTGGGGTGGAATGAGCAAGAAAAGGGGGGAGTGATAAAAAGTGTGCTTACAGAGGAGCAGGCCCCAGTTCATGCTGGGATTTTGAGGCCATCATAAGGATCTTGGCTTTTACTCTAAGTGAAATGGTGAGTCACTGCTGAATTTTGACAATGATATTACATGATCACAAGTACATTTTATAGGTAGACTCTGTTTGCTATAGTAAGAATGGACTGTAGCGGGGACAGGTGGACACACAGTGACCTGATAGACAGGTACTGCAATAAAAATGAGAGAAGATGGTTGTTCTAACCAGGATGGTAATTTTAGAAGTGAGAAATGTTTAGATCTTAGATAGTTGAAGGCGGAGCTGATGAGGTTTGCAGATGGATTAAACATGTCTTTTGGCCTGAATAACTGAGAGATAGAACTGTCATCATCTGGGGTACAAAAGGCTGTAAGTAAAACAGATATGGGGTGGGAGAAGATCGGATCTGAACACATATTGGATTTTTCTATTAGACATTTACATGAGTATGTCAGGTCATCAAGTAAGGAAAGATATTTAAATTGGAAACATATTAGAGACTTTAAGCATAAAGAGCCTCTTTAAAGCCATAGGACTACATGAGATCACCAAGAAATGGAACGTAGTTGGATAAAAGAACATAGATAAGTGTCCTCTGGGGAATGTTCAGATTACTAGGCCTGGGAAAAGAGGAAGAACCAGTAAAGGAAACAGGGAAAGAGGATTTATCAGGTAGGAGGAAGACCAAGAGACTGTCACCTAGGAACCAGGTACAGATAGGAAATATCTCAAGGAAGAGGGACTAATCAACTCTGTCAATTGTTGGTAAGTCAAATTGGGAAGGAACTCGGAATTGATCAATGGATTTACAATTAGGGAGTTGTGATCCAAAGGCAGAATTTGGTGGCAGTGGTTACATTGTGGTGGTGATCTAGACTAGGGTGAGTTGAGTAGAGAATGAGAAAAGAGAAATTGGACACAGAATAGAGAAGTCTGGGGCACATGGGTTGCTCAGCGGGTTAAACATCCCATCCTTGATCTCAGCTCAGGTCATGATCTAATAGTTTCTGGGATTGAGTCTCACGTCAGACTCTGCCCTAACAGTGAGGAGCCTACTTAGGATTCTATCTCTGTCTCCCTCTCTCTCTGCCCCTCTCCCACTCATGCTGTCTCTCTTTCCTTCTCAAAATAAATAAATAGATAATCATTAAAAAAAGAGAAAAGTCTGTTGAGAGGTTTGCTGAAGAGGGTACAAAAGTGAAAAAAAAAAGTTTGTCTAAAGATGTAAGGCATAGTGGTGTAATAACCAGAATATTATTTCCCATATGCTAATAGGAAAAGTCCAGCAAAGAGTAAACAAGGAGAAAGTGAGGAGTGCATTCCTGGGGCTTTGTCCATGAGGAGGAGGGAAAAAAATGGGAACTAGTGTGAAAGTCAGACTTTAACTGAGAAAGGAGCCTGGGAGTGGCATGAGTCACACGAGGCAGGAAGGCAGAGTATGTGAGCACATATACTGGTAATGTAAATAGTAGACTCCTAGGAGGTCCTTTTCTGATTGCTTCAGGTTTTTTAGTAAAGAGGGAAAAATGTCATCCGCTGGGAGTACGGACAAGAAAAGGGGTGTTGAGGTTTAAAGAGTGAGAAGCCATGAAAAGCAGGTGTAGGAGAATAGAAGTATAAATATACTGGAGACCTATTAACTGATTACATGATATTAAGGGTCCACTGTAGGCAATAAACAGGAATATGAGACCAGTCAGCATGATGGAGTGTTACTCTCTGGGCAGACTTAGCTGTATAGCTGTGGGATTTAACCAAAATCAAGAGAGGGGCAAAAGAAGTAAAGGTATATGTAAGGAAATGCTCTTAATGCTTGACCATGGAGATTTTTTAATGTTTGTTTCATTTGAATTTCAAGTTAAATTTAGAGAAATCACATAGAATTCTTATTTTTGTAAACCAAGACCATACTCCCTGGAAATGGAATGATAATAATAATGGCTTCATTAATAGTAATGTATCAAATACAAACCCAATTTTAATATTTAAACTTTAAATGTATCTTTGAAGTTTCTTAATTTCTCTTTTAGAACTTCAATGAGGTATCAGTATTGAACTTTCAGTAATTGATTATTTTGTGTCTATTCTCTAAATGAAAGCATTATTAACTACCCATGGCAAGTAAAGTAATGATGTTTAAAAACAAGGACTGAGACTGTCCAGTCAGTTGAAGCATCTCTTCTGGAGCAGATGATTAAGGAAACCACTAGAATAGGAGAGAATAATGGATACCACACTGCAGAGCATTGAATTTACTTTCAAATCTCATTTTCAGAATTGTTATTAGAACTATATATCTGTGCAGTTGACCCTCAAACAACATGACTGAACTGCACGAGCCCACTTAGGTGGATTTTTTTTTCAATAAATATAGTACAGTACTGTAAACATACTTTGACTTCCTTCTGATTTTCTTAATATCAGTGCCCCTAACCCATGCACTGTGCAAGGATCAACTGTATACCCATTATTTAGTTCACCATTGATATGCTGAAAATCTAGAAAAAAAAAAGTAAAGCTGCATATTCATTGAAGTAAGGCATCTCCCAAATAAGCACAAGCCAGTCTTTAAATGATCTTGGTTCTATAAGAGGCAATGCAAATGAATGCGTATATTCTTTTTTTGTTGTCTATGCAGTATATGACCCATTATATGACAGGAAACACATAACTGACCTTTATAACCTGGTACTTAATTGCTTCTTTCCTGTAAGATTAGTTAGAAACTTTTTAATCCATAATTAAGTATTCTCATTGGCAGTAAAGGGAGTCTATTTGAAAATAATTCTGTTGAAAGGGCTCTTAACCTAATGTATAGGAATTACTGTTTACATGAAATATTGTTGGTAAAGTGTGTGTGTGTGTGTGTGTGTGGACTTAAACATACACTTGTGGGTAGAGATTGCTACCTTCATAAGCTTCTCAAAGGGATCTTTGATGCCCCCCCTCCAAATACTAGTGATATGACTGACAATTCCACAATAAAGGGTTTTTCATATGTTCCAAAGAAGAGTAATTCTGTTGTATCCTCAGCTCTACTAACAGAGTAAAAATGTGTATGTAGTAGTTTTAATTTGCATATGATGAAGGCCGGTTACTAAAGGGACAAATGTATGTACCCAAATCACCCAAAAGGCAACAGTGTCAAACACAAAAGCCACATTAAAAAAAATTCCCTCTCCAATGGACTTACCAGGAGCATGCAGTTTTTCAGCTGTGAGCAATTGGCTACTGATAACCTTGTTCATTAACAAATCAAGCAGCTGTTCAGATCTGCAGAAAAGCCCCCATGTTGTCCCTAAATACTCCAGTACAAAATCAGTGTAAACCAATTAAGTTACACAATGGGAAAAGCATCAGATGTGTAACTGATGCTTCACTCAGCCTCAGCCTACTCTTGTAGATTTCAATAAACCTCAACCTCCAGAAAATCATACATTTTTACATCAATCTTGAGTAAATATTCCAGAGTAAATTCTGTTTACAGGGAAATATGTTTTAGAAATTTAAAAAAAAATTTTTGTGGCTACCTGAACTTGAATTATTTTTGTACACTGAAAAAAATAATTTAAATCAGTGACTAGAAGTAATTTGTGGTCCAAAAGATTTTTATTATTTATGTTAAGAATTACTGTTTGTACTTAGAAAGTTGTCAATTATCTGTGAAAGAAATGGTAAAGGCATTTATTATTCTCAAATTATGTTACTGTAATTGAATCATACTGTCAATATGTACTTAGAACACTTAAGATATGTCAAAAAGATATCTAAATTAGGATTTTTGGGGCGTGGCAATTTTAGGACACAAAATTATATACATTTTTATTTTTCACACAAATGGAATAAATAAGGCAGGCACATGGCCTAACTTAGTCTTTGTAGCTAGTAGTATTTTTAAATAATTCATCTTAAATCTCATTGTGCAAGAGCTGAAATAATTTTACCTATAGCTTTTGAGTTCATCTTTATAATCTGTTGTTTATTCTCTTTTGTTTGGGTATCAAAATTGTGGTAAATATTAATCTTAAAATCACAGAATTTTTAGAACTTCAAAGGATTCTCAAGGTCCTTGGGTCCAATTCCTTTCTTCTACTTCCTCAGTAAAAAACTCATTAGGAAAATCATCCTATTTTTCACAATCATTTCTAAAAGGAACACAGATTTCTATGCTTTGTCACCCAGCCCAGCTCTTTCAGTGAAAGGAATGACCTTGAATTGAACTGTAGAAAGTACATGGAAGAAAAGTTGACTGAAGAAGTTTAGTAAGGATGCAGGAGATTAATGCATATGTTTGTGTTGGACACCCTTTCCTGGGCTGCATATTCAAAGTGATGGGATCATGTTATTTATTATATTTTTCAGATCATTTGCAATGTTAATTTATATGAGTTTGATACCGCTTTTGTCTTTTAGTTATGTGTTATTCTGAGAAATCCCTGGGGAAGCAGAGGATTTATATGCTTTGTGTACATGTTCCGCAGACTAAGCGCTCTGGCATAATTATTTTTGGCACTCACTAACTGATTAAAACATCCAATTTAACTCATGACCAGTAAGATTAAACCTTTTTAATATACCTCAAAAGTAAATTATCATTTACTACTCAAACATCCCTTTCTGCACATGTCCTCAATAAGCTTTTCTTTTTTCGTTAATGTACCTTTTAACGAGGATTTCCTTTTATTTCTTCCTTTGGGCAAAACTGCCTTATCCTTTATAGAGAGGTGGGAACAAAGATGAGATGGAGGCTGACTAGATAAATACATGGATTTTTAATGTTATACCAGTTACAAGCCCTCGTTCTTCTTGTATTTTGTAAAGAATTTGCTATTCAAGAAGACATGTCCCTGCTTTGGGTTTATTTGATGTACAGACAAATGAGAACAGTTAGAAAGAAATAATATTTGAAAAAAATCATTTCTGTAACTTGGCGAAAAAAAAGCCTTTTGTTTAATTTTACAACAGTTGCTTTTCAAAACTTGAGGCTACATTTCAGTTTTGCAGTGAAACCCATTTAGAAGGATATCCAAAACACATATCAATATGTGTATTAAATACAATAATTGAAAGGGGAAAAAAGGTTCCCAAGGATTACTAAGTGTGATCTAATCCTAAATGAGAATAATTGCAGTTTTCTGGTCCTCCGCTTGCTGAAGACTCTTGCACTGAATCAGCACTGTAATGAGAGATGAGGAAAGTAAAATGCCCTTAGATAACGTGCTGGTTAACTCGGGGCCCCTTGGAGTTTTAAAACAGTCACAGGTGTAAGTGCCTCACACTGAGGGAGGTAGGGGGAAATCAGATTAGTGGATCCTCCTGTGTGGATGTTAGAGTGTTATTGTGTACAAATGTTGCGGTGACTGCCTTTTATGCATAGGATTAATATCAAATGAAACAAGAATTATGGAGTAGGGCTTTAGATAGAAAATAGGTCAAGTCAATGCAATAAATATCCTGTCAGAATTTTGATCCAGATTTACAAATACTTCACCAGATTGCTAATAAGCCTGTAGCCCAGCATGTAAATATTTGAACAGTATGAAAAATGCATCTGAGTTAAACAACACTACTATGCCCCAAATAGGTTGAACTACTGAAATGTTGTAAACCAGGCAGAAGGGAGATGTTTCTGGAATCTGTGGTAAATTGGCCAAAAACACTGCCAAAAATGGTTTCCTCAATTGTCAGGAAATCAAAATCTCAAAATAAGTATATCTAGTAGTTGGTTACACAGATTCTAAGAGCTAGAAGAAACAAGCTTACAGACTTTGCGTAGATTTCCCATTCTTGGATCTAGACATGTCGGAGTCTTGTGAAAACACCGAGGAAAGAAATTGGCCACACATAAACATATCTTTGAAATTACCATATCCATGGAGTGGTCTCCCCTCCAGCATATATTCTGGATGAGGGAATATTTTGAGGAGCCACTAACAAATGTGATTTTTTATTAGGTGTGTTTGTGCCAGCCCTCTGGACATTAGGAATTGCATGTAGGCATAGATTTGGTGGGCAAACATTTTCTCTATCGCTCTATTTCACATAAAATTAGAGAATAATTTACTGTTGAAGTCCAACATATGAATTCTTAGGTTAGCGTATAAGTTTCAACAGTTATGCAAGCTTGTATAAGACCAATCACATTTCCATTGTACCATTGTATCTAACTTATGGTCTTGATTTCCATCCCCCTCCCTCCAACTTTTTGGCCAAGCATGACATTAAAGACTCCAAGTAGAACATTTGTTTAAAAAGTGAAAACGATAATACTAAATGTTCTTTCTTTTTCTCCTCTGGTTCTAGCAGCAATCATACCAAATTTCTAGTATATTTACTTGTTGCTAATTGATGAAATAATAGCATTCTTTTCTATTAAAGAAGCAAGTTCAATTATTGATCCCAGCATCTGCAAAAAAGGCAATATGCTATCACTTTCCAAGTATGTGATTTATTTTAAACTAAGAAAGAAAAAACTTTGAAGATGGGTGAGGGTAAGTTTGTTGTGGTTAAATTTTCATAAATTGGCAACTTTTGGCACAGTTGCCAAAGAGAGAATAAGAATAAATGTCTCAAGCCTTGGTTGTTAGGGTCTGATCACATGCGTTGTGGTGTAGAATTCATGGATTATTCATGTGTAATTACAGATAGCTATTGTGCTCCCTTAAATCATCCCTATGGCCCATTATGGCCCATAACAACTGAAATAGCAATTGTCATAGTAAGGTTTGGGCTCTGTCACAGAGTGTGGACTCTAATCAATAATGATGAATGGTAAAATTTTACATCAAGCGGTCCAAGTCTGGTTGGCCCCCTCCATAAATCTGTACAAACACTAAGCAGAGCAGCTGCAGGGTTTGGAAATTTAAAAGCCAACACTCGCCTTACCCCCTACATGCATTTACCTCTGTAAAAGTAAAAAAAAAAAAAAGAAAAGAAAAGAAAAAAGAAAAGGAGGAGGGAGAAAAGGAAATGCTCAATATATCAATTCTAATAATTCACATGCTGTTAGAAGCATTCCCCCCCTCCCCATTTAAATGGGAGTGAACCCTAGGTTGTTTTCAAGGTCAATTTCAGGTGAAAGGGGGGTCATCTAAAGGTCACTTGAGCTCCCATGCAGGTCAATAACACCTCTTCACTTCCACAGCAGACAAGCGCTCACACCCAATCAATCCACCAGCGCTGCGGCTGCACCCAGCGTAATGAACAGTGAATAAATGTAGCCTATCATCACAAAACATGCTTTTTAAGTACCTTTCCTTTTCATGTAAAACCTCTCGCTGTCAAATTCTACATTCACTCATCCAGCAGTGAGTAGCAAAAGTGAGAAATCAGACTCTCATTGGGGTTGGTAAAAGGTCACAGCTGACAGACACGGAGGTTAAACTGCCGAGTTAAAATACTGTTCATTACCCACTGCAGCTTTTTGCTAACTACACTTCTTTGTGTTATAGTCAAGCAGTACATCAATATGCCCCTCCTCTTAATTTATTAGCAATTGTTGAATTGTGTGGGGTAGGGGCTAAAAGAGAAATTGATGTCTTATATGTGGTATATCTTTATCTATATATACATATATATTTTGCTCTTGCTTTTGAATATTCTAATTCCCTATTTGTTTTAATACTCAGTACCCTGTGCATCATTGTGTCTACTTGAGATGTGTCCTAATTATTAGGGAAACATGATTCCTAAGATCATGAGAGACTGGCTAATCTGAATTCCAAAGGCCCAGGGTTGGTTGTTTGGAGACTGTTTTTATTCAGATGCTTTTTCTTAAACGAATTGTATATGAGACCTTTTGATTTTTTTCAATTAAAAAAAATTTGATTAAATATAAGGGAACTTGTAATTTCTACCAAAACATGCAAAAAATGCATGTAAATGTACACAGTGTTTCAAAATAACTCATTTTATCAAAAAGTGTAAGATAGTCTTATGTTGACAAGGTTAGCACCTATCAAACACATTGTCAACCAGAATATAATCTGTTATTCTTCCAGAGAAGCGTGTAATGAGTAATACCTGCATTCTCCCCCACCCCCTCCTAATTCTGATGTAGTCAAAGGAGCCTTTAATAGCGGTGAGTAATCACTGGAGTTTAAGTGGAAACAGTACTTGTTCTGAATTCAGTTGACTAAATGAAATGGTTTGGTATGAAATCTGAATGGATTAGTACAGTTTTCCAAAAATGAAATTTCATTCTTTGATTAATTAACATGTAGGTGGAATTCCCTTTATTGGAACACAGAGGCTTTGTATTTAAAGACACCAATATGAAAACAAGTTGTAGGGTGCTCCAATGCAAAATCACAAATCATGAATAAAATAAAGGTTTATTTACATGCTCTCTACAACAATAATTTGACTCAACTAAATCACCGTTATCTATTTACATCTTTAAAAAAATGCATTCTGAGATTTATTCTAGAAAAATATATCTTTTTTCCCCCTCCTGTATGCCTTCTCTCTCAGTGGGACTAAAAATAAAATGTTATGACTTAAATCACAAGAGGCTAACATCATTTTTAGCAACAAGGGCTGCATAATTTCAAGACTATGAGTGAGTGGCTGACTTTAACTAAAATGTTTCAGTTCTCTGCGTATATAGGTACATAAATAATTCAGAATTAATCCCTGCAGAGGGGACAATGGGAATCGTAAATTATCCATGTGCCGTCCTCAACATTAGAGGCAATGAACCTATAGTAACAAACTATGAGTGTTACTCATTACATACATTTCACAGACACCTTAACCTTTTGAATATTAATTTCCCTCTGCAGCTTGTAGCTAGGCAGTATCATTTTTTTAATTTTCCTTGCCACTCCTCTTGCCTTCATTTTGTTCTCTCACGAAATCTCCCAAACCGTAGTTAAGACACAGCTACTGAGTGGATGTATTGGAATACAGTGATTTGTTACAGAAAGGGTTTTTTAAAGCTGAATATACTTTTTTTTGGTAAAAATCCTCAATATGAGAGGTACCCTTTCTGTAGATTGTAAGGTGAGGTGTATCAGTAGGGCTGTTTTTATAAAAATAAACAGGGTTGCAAATCTGAACCAATCTGACTCCACTGTTGTTGGCAGTATCCTTTGAATTGTACAAATATATATCATACTTTTATTTTTACCTGAAAAGTTAGTATAGAATTATCATAATTTTACCTAAAGATGAAAATAAAGTAAAAAAAAAGACATGATAGTTCCTAATTATAAAATCTATTAAATTATAAAATGTAACTATTAAATTAGGGAGTTTATTTTTTTAAACTTAATGAGATATAACAATGGGTATTCATTTTTGTCTCTAAGTTACCCTTCCAGGTAAAAATATCCTGATAAGCTTTAGAACTCTTATTTTGAATGACATAGAGAGTAAAGAAAGTATTTCTTTCTAGTCTAATTCATTATGCCCATTCCTGTCTATTAGATAAGATAAACTGAAATGTTTATCATTAAAAAATTTATGAGAAATAACATAAAATAAATATAAATATGTGTAACGATATGTATAAATATAGACACACATGCATGTATTAGACATGTAGGTGGATAAACTGATGTGAACAGTATTAAAAATCTCTGCATTTAACTGAACTATACATCATATAAAGAGGTGCCAACAGACACTGCCAGAGTGAAATTCAACAAAATTGTGCACCAGGCTTTTCAGAGATTTCAACATGTCTTTCCCTGGCATAGTTGCATAAGTTGTTTCCCCATCTGTTTAAGGTCTTTAATTACCTCTCTATACCTTCAGTGCCTAGTTTGAAATTA
The DNA here is from genome assembly GCA_017311185.1 of Proteles cristata cristata. NCBI lineage: Eukaryota > Metazoa > Chordata > Mammalia > Carnivora > Hyaenidae > Proteles > Proteles cristata. The sequence goes on from JAESUZ010002988.1 coordinate 2,276,875, forward strand.
TAAACCCACCAGAAACACCTGGGTGACTCAGTCGGTTAAGTGTCTGACTCCTGATTTTGGCTCAGGTCACCATCTCAGTTTCCCTGGGAACAAGCTCTAGGTCAGGCTCTTTGGTGACAGCTTGGGATTCTCTTTCACACTCTCTCTCTGCCCCTCCCCACTGTATCTCTCCCTCTCTCAAAATAAATAAATTAAAAAAATAAAAATAAAACCCACCAACATCCAGGATGTCTCTTAGTTTCCTTGCTTATCTCTGAAACTCCTATAACCCTGACACAATATATAAGGTGCTGATTTATATATTTATTGTCCAGACTGGAACATTTTTGAGGACAGGAAGTTTTGTTGATTTTGTTCTTTGCTGTTTCCTTAATACCTGAGAGTTAATAGGGGCTCATTAAATAGGCTAAAAAAACGAAACATGGTAGTAAATTCGCGATGTCAAGAACTGTTTGAAAATCACTGTAAATCCAGCATGGCAGACTAATGGCGCAAATCATGGTATGAATCTAAGACAACACTGCCTTCTTTCTGCAGTATCTCCCCACCTTGCACAAAACCTTCCCTTTGGGCATCCATTGCCTTTGGACTCTCCCTGCAACTGCTTTTATTGAAATTAAAACTTGCTCTCACTAAAAGCCCATTATCATTCATTGACAAATTGCACTGTACATGTTAATTTTGTTCCAAAGAATGCATTTGCATTTTAGGCCTTATCTCATACCATACAGTCAAAGGATTTGTTTTCAATGAAAGACATTTCCAATAGAGGCAATCAGGTTAGGTGAAGTACTTTCTTTTTCCTTTTAGCTTGGTGGAATCTTGATTTTAGATCTTCAATTCGTGTTATATAAATTTCCATTCCTTTCACCTCTATATAAAGACAATCCTGCCTGTGGTTCCTTTAAATTAGCTGGAAATGGCCTTAGTACTGGTGGCTGAGGTGTGGCCAAAAGGTGCTTATTCATTTGTGCACGCGCTCATGCACACACACACACACACTTTTTCATGGGAGGCAAATTCTTTGTATTTTAAATTCTTTGTAACAAATTATATTTTCTTTTTAAAAAGCAGACCTTTCGTCCCCTAAAGTTCAGAGTTCTTTAAAATTACTGAATAAGTGGATTTATATTTTATCTTGAAAATGGTATTTGTAGATGTGAGGAAAGTCAAAGAAAGAAATTAACCTCAAAAACTCAGAGCATCTGCCCCCAATTTTACCCCAGGAGAGTGTTGACTGTTTTTGTAGGACTGAGTCATAAATTTTATCCTATCATTTTGGCATCAGTGATATTGGTATAAAATAATGATTAGGAAATCACAATTCATAAAAAACAACATATGGATTCTTTTATAATTCAATTTTTATGAATAAACCACTGGTGAAGCTACAGTGTCTAATTTAACTGTTATTCCCATATTTATGTGGGATTCTAAAATCAAAGACACAATACGTAAGTAAATCGCAGCTTTTTTAATAACAGGTTGTGAGTATGTTGTTTGAATATGTGTTTTGAGACATAACCTCTTTTGTAAGCCATTCTTTTGTGCATTGAGCAGGTGTGCTCATCATTTCGTCTCCCTTAAAGACTGTCCTATAGAAGGAATGAATGTTAGTACTGATTACAGTTGCATGAGAAATATCACATTTTAATTTTCTGTACTTGAACTTAGGTTCTACCTCTGTTTTAAACGTGGAAGATAATATTAGCCATTCAGGGTGTCCTCTATCCATTCCTGTGGGTGGAAATCTACACTTGAGTGACTTGGGTGGGGGATTATGCAACAGCAAGGCTTTAGGGTCACAACGGTTACCTTGCTGCCTGCCTTTGCCATCACCTAAACTGACATCTGGGCTGCATCTATTTATCTAAAGTATTTGGCTTTTGGACCAAGCACGTCCCTTCTGTATTCTTCTCTACTGAACCCACAGGACCTCTCCTTTTCTTCCAGCTCCTTGAATAACCCCGTTAATGCACAAGCCATTGCAATTGTTTTGCCTCTCTTCAGGGTTGCAGGAAACTTGAAGCTTTCCCTCTGACTTACTGGATCATGTTTTGTGTCAGAACTATATGGCTAGATACCCCACTGAGCCATCTTTCTGCTCCATCTCCTGGACCATTCATGCTGGTTGAAAGGGTAACACTAGGGTGATAGAGCTTTTCTGATCACTACATTAAATGTGAGCATTAAACACCAATCTCCTTTGACCTTTGGTTTTCCAAAACCCATTTTTACATAAAGAATTATGTTTTCCTCTTCTCTTATTAATCCTTAAAATTTTTTAAAAAATTTATTTCTGAGAGAGACAGCATGAGCAGGGGAAGAAGGTCAGAGAGAGGGAGACACAGAATCTGAAACAGACTCCAGGCTCTGAGCTAGCTGTCAGCACAGAGCCTGACGCGGGGCTCAAACCCACGAACCGTGAGATCATGACCTGAGCCGAAATCAGACGCTTAACCGACTGAGCTACCCAGGCTCTCCGGGGGCTTATTAATCCTTTAAGGAGCAGGATCATGGATCCTGACTGTAAAACAGACTTTTAGGGTGGAATTACTTTGAGTACTTATAATTATCCTTCATGTTGCCATGCAAATTTTTAAAAAAGACTATTCTAGAATAGGCATGCTTACATACCCAATCAGCTATTAAGGTGCATTATAATTGAAACTGTGTTAGCCTGAAATGAGATATGTGGTATTGGGGTAGTTGTTTCTGTTGTGAGCAGAGGAGAATAGAGCACATTCTCTTTCTGTAGGAAGTCATGAGAGTATGGGAAAAAGCAGACTTCTCTATGATTTACCCAGAGTACCGTAGAACAGTACAGAGTAGTGGCAGTTGATTTTAAAGTGAGAAAACCAACTGAGAAGGGTTCTGAGTTGTAACTTGATGAGGAGTCAGGTATTCCTGAATCTAGAGGAGAGTAGTTCCTCAATTCCTTGTTTTCTTCAGGGCACCATTTCTAATGGTAGCCAGACTGACTACCAGGCAGATATTTTCTTTTGAAACATGAATGTTTACATTCTCATAATTTCATCCTCCTTCTGCAGGGAAGGAACGAGATTAGTGAACACATGTCCTAGTTATTCATGTTTATCAATTTTATTCCCCAGACCCAAAATATATGAATATAGTGCTGAGGGGCTAGCACTTTCCTTTCTTTTAAAATTTAAGAGCAAAAAAGAGAAAAATAAAGAGTTATAGGCAAACCTGCTATTTAGTGACATTCCATAAGCAAAAGATTCAATAACACGGTTGAAATAACTTCATAGTGAATTCAAATTGAGTGATCCTGGGTGGCTCAGCCAGTTAAGTATCTGACTCTTGATTTCGGTTCAGGTCATGATCTTCCATTTCGTGGGATTGAGCCCCACATCGGGCTCTGTGCTGACATTGCAGAGCCTGCTTGGGATTTCTCTCTCTCCATCTCTCTGACCCTACCCTGCTAAGACATTTGCTATGTCTCTCTCTCACAATAAATAAATAAACATTAAAAAGAAAAACAAACAAAACTCTGAGTGATCCTATTCAGTCAGGTAAGTCTTGTAAATGGACATGAAGGGGTGAAAGATTGCAACATTTTTGTCAAAATTAAAGGTGGCTAAGATACAAAATAGATGAACATAGGGCACGGGAAAATAAAAAGAGAGGGAAGCAAGAGACTCAACTATAGAGAACAAACTGAGGCTTGGTAGAGGGAGGTGGGTAAAGGGATGGGCTAAATGGGTGAAGAATATTAAGATGGACACTTGTTGGGATGAGCACTGGGTGTTAAATGTAGATGATGAATCACTAAATTCTATAACCAAAACTAATTTTACTATATTTGTTAACTAACTAGAATAGAAATAAAAACTTGAAAAAAATTAAAGTTGAGATCTATAGTATTATCAAACTATTAAAATTTATGTTCACATTGAAATCAATTCCGTTTCTATGAAAGGACAACAGGATAATTTAGAATATAAAATGAGATCCTGTTGCCAAAGAACTCTTTCTGTATGCAGTGTGGAATGAATACACCAAATGTCTAACTTTTATAAAATTACTTTGCACACAGTAAATGCTAAATAAATGCTTGATGAATCACTTCAGAAAACTATCTCTCCTCATACCCATAAGTGCCTACAAATTATTTCTTCCTGAAGGATTTTAGGTCAGTCTCTAAGGACATACCATCCTTAAAAATAGAATTTATTGGTTTAAAACATGACAATGTAGTAATATAATAAAATATGTAATCTTCAAATATCTGTCATAAAGTTACATAAACAATTAAACATTAGTTTTTCTGAAAGTTACATGAATAGATACAAGAAATCGTGTAACGAGATTATGAAGCTTCTAATCATCTGAAAATAAGGGTGGTGACTTAGAGATGAAAAAAATTTTTGAAAATGCAGTCTGGTGACATCAAAGGAGGTATTTACTTACTTCTTCATTTTGGTGTTCCCAATTTTTACTGTTTCCATTTAGAGGCTATACAGTGGCTACTATCGTCTACTTAAAACTTAAATCCTTTGAAAATAAATATATGAATTGTGCTATTATAGGGAAATTTATATGTAAATCAACATAATACTAAGTTTACTAGCAAAATAATAGTTACTGAATCATGAATTGTAGCCATGAAAAATCTAGGCATTGATAATAGTACCCTTTTCTTTACTTATAGAATTGTTAAACTCTACTCAGAAATACATATTATTTTGCAATGCAAATACAAAGCAAATGTAGATTTTTTCCCAATGTATCAATGCTTTTTTAACATAACAAAAATAATGATATTATGTATAATAAATGTTACAATGATATATTTTGTGATAATGTTCCATGAAAACTTCTTAGTGAAAATAATGAAAACATGCATTCTTTTAAAAATTAACTTAAAAACTAAACTTAAACTACTCTTTAAAAAATGTATAGTTGTGACATATAACCACTAGGATATTTCTAGAAGTGGTATCATACTTAACACCCAACTTTGCCTTTCTCCACTTTCACACATATAATCTTGTGTTCTATCATGATCAAAAAGTGTGCCCAAGGCTACTGCTTCTCTGAGATGGTATTTCTGGAAATGACCTTATAATGCTATCAGAAATATTGCTGCCAACTTTGATAATAGTGGGCAGAAAAAGGTCTAGGACTTCATTGTAGAGATGAGGCAAAACCATCAGAAAATGTTAGAATTTAGAGGCTCTGAAATCCCCCATCTTCCACTCACATAAACATACACACAGTCACATACATGACTTCAAGAAAATTAACTTCTAGAGGTCAAGTCTAGAAGTCATATTATATACATGGCAGTACAATTTGTTGAATGATTCCTTTGTAAAAATATCTCTATGCCTTGTTATGTACCTCAAGGTCCTCAAAACCCAGAAGTTTCTTTGCAAATTTAAGACCAATAATCCACCAATATTAGTATTTTAGGATATCCACATTATAAATTTTTTAGTGCCTGATTTCTGAAGGGCACCATGAATCATTCTGAATTCTTTCTTAAAGTTTATGGATAAACCAAATGATTGGAAAAATATCTTAAAAGTTAGTGAGTCAACTAGAGAGAACCTGGTCATCTACTCAACATTTTCCATAACCAGCCTTGAGTAAAAAAATTGAAAAAGCAGACACAATAGCTATTTTGGTCATTCTTTGTGTGTCATTCAGTTGATAGAAGAAACCAGTGCCGATAAAGGACTCAAGAATAGTTGAGATTTCACTAAAAAGTGTGGATTATAACAAATCCTTCACACTTAAATTAGGTAACAGTAACTGTCCACTTCCACCATGGATTTAGACTACATGTTCCTTTATAGTGGGCATTTTATCTTCTTAATGATTCTATCCCTGGCATCCAGGATACAGACATTCAATTCATATCAACTGAATTGATGAATGACTGAATGAGTGAATGATTGAAGAAAGCAATTGAAATACTTTTTCAGTTTGTCATCAAATTATAAGTATTTTACAGTTTTGCCTGGCGAAGCATGTTCTACTATAGGACATAATGTGAGAATAGAATGAGTGAAGATGGAATAAATGGGATATTTGTTAGAGATGCTCATTCAAAACAAATCTTTGCCTCAGAGGCAAATATGAGTCAAATTCGTTTTGTCTGTTCACAGTGTTATAATTCAGATGTTGCCCCTCAAGTGTTTCACTTATTAAGGGGACACTCTTTATTTTTCTTAATCTTGCTCTAAATTTATATTGAAACTAAATAGTATACTTTTATTGAGAAAAATTCTAAGTGAATAGAAAATGATTGTGTGGATATCTTAGTAAAAGAGTGAAAAAAATCTATGCTTGATTATTTATTTGCAGTTCTGTTAAATTATGTTAAAATAAATTATGTAAGCCCAGTTGACTAGGTCTTAAAGATTACATGATTTTTCTTTTTAAAGGAAAAAACCCTCATAAACCACAGTCCAATTATTCAATTTTGCGTACTAATTATGGAAACTACTCATTTCTTGGCCTCAAGCAGTAGATGATACATCTCTGAAGGGTGACACAAAATCTGTCATGATCTATGGCTCATTTTGTTCAATGTAAATATTTTTGAAAAACAAAAATAAATAGTTTAGAAATTTCTACATTCAGTGTGGTTGATATATGCATCATTTCAGATACGTGAGTCTTGGTTCATATTGTCCTTTAGAGAAGGTTGAGGGCTGTGCTTTTTCTCCCTTAGGACAGTGAAAAATACAGAAAGGCATCAGTTGGAACATAATTATAAACATGTTTTCTCATAATAAAAGCTGGTGTTTAAGCTATCAATAAAATTAGGATTAAATTGGGCCAATAGCTCATATTTTTAGAACTATCATTTGAGAAATTGCATTTTTTCCCACATGGCACAAAAGGGATATTGCAGCATGACAAGTTGATATAAAGCTCCTTCCATACTTTCTCAAGTGTCCTCTGAAGCAGCTCAAAATTGAGAGCCAAATTAAACTCTTCAAATAATGTTTTAAATGGTTTAAGATTATAGAAAGGATTAATGAGGTCGTTTGTATGGAATTTTCTCCATGCAATCATGGAATTCTGTACTAAATGTAACTGTTAAAATTTCAAACAAGTTTCATAGCAACCATCACATATAGGATGTGGAGCTCACAAATACAGTTATTAGATTGGAGATAAAGACTTTAGAAAGTGTTTCCACTTCAACTTAAATACTAGCTTAGGAAAACTGGCCCTCATCTTTCTTTATGGAGTAGTTATTCTTGCCATTCTAAATTTTTTCAGTAGTCCTCACTGAATTGTTTTAAGAGCTTTCTGAGAAAGTAGGGGCTTGCTAACTTAGGTCATAAGAATATGTTGGTGTACTGTAAAAGACACTTGTTATGAAAATCATAATTTTTATTTAATTATGTAGACTACTTGACAAGTATGAACTTAAACTGACGATAGTGATTTCTTGTTATTGGTGGATAATACTGAAAACAATTTAAAATGATTAAATTCCTAGAATTTGTATCACCCTTCATGTGTTACTTTAAAAAAAAAAACATTATTTTTAACTTTTCGAGGAAACTCCATAAAGGTTTCCAGAGTGGCTATGCCAGTTTGCATATCCACCAACAGTGCAAAAGGGTTCCTTTTCTCTGCATCCTCGCTGATACCTGCTGTTTCTTATGTTGTTAACTTTAGCCATTGGGACAGATGTGAGGTGGTATCTCACTGTAGTTTAGATTTGTATTTCCCTGATGATGAGTGATGTTGAGTATCTTTTCATGTGTCTGTTGACTTTATGGATGTCTTCTTTGGAAAAATGTCTATTCATGTCGTTTACCCATTTCTTAACTTATCTGGTTATTATGGGTGGTGAGTTTGCTAAATTCTTTATAGATTTTGGATACTAACCCTTTATCAGCTATCTCATTTGCAAATACCTTCTCCCATTCTGTAGGTTGCCTTTTAGTTTTGTTACTTGTTTCCTTAATGTGTAGACCTTTTTATTTTGATGTAGTACCAGTAGTTTATTTTTGCTTTTGTTTCCTTTACCTCAGAAGGTATATCTAGTAAGGAGTAGCTATGGCAAATGTCAGAGAGGTTCTTGCCTGTGTTCTCTTCTAGGCGTTTTATGATTTAATGTCTCACATTTTGGTGTTTAATCCATCTTAAATGTATGTTAACTAGCTGGAATTTAAATAAAAACTTTAAAAACCATACTATTATTTTATGAAATTAAAGTGGGTAATATTTTGAGAATCATGTTTACCTTGAAACAATAAATTATTTGAAAGATAGAAATGTTAGATATAATTAATAATATTTAAGTAATTAGAAGTCAGAAACAAATTCCTGACTGGACATTAAAAAAAAGAGTCATATATATAAATATATATAGATTTATTATTATATATTATTATTTTATATATTAAAATATCTACATATATTTTAAAGTTTAGATATTACTAAAAGAGGACATGGATAAATACTAATCTAATTATTGTGTTGTCTTATAGTGATGCTACAATGTAGCAAAAGAAGAGATCCAAGGGCTAGAATATTAACTTGTCAGATCCCATGTTTTGTTGAGTATAAACTACAATACTTAAATAAGTAATTATATTAAGCATCAAAATAACTCGGCAAATCTTAAATAAAGGGTAATATATCTGTGAATTAAATCAATATAATTCTGCCTACTCCATGTTAGTTGAATTGGATGTTGAATGTTTTAACATTAGGTAATATTTTAGACCATTTCAAGTCTTATAAAACTGATAGAACATCAGCTGTATTTCCTAGCTATACTTTCCCTTGTTATAAATTATGTATATATATATATATATATATATGTATGTATATATGTATATGCACACATATATATATATGTATTTTTTCAGGATAAACAAAACTTACTGAGCTATGGGGGATGTCATGATAGGAGAAAGATCATATTATTAATATCAGCTGGGTCATAAAATAAATGGCTACACATGGGTACATCTCAGTGTCTTATTATTTTTGTACCCTGACTTCACCTTATCTGCAGCATCTATTATTACTTAACATATTCTCTTTCCTCTCACTAGACTGTGTACTTTGTGGGAATAAGAACTTCATCTTGTTTGTTCATTTCTAGATCTTCAGAACCTGGTATGTACTAGGATTTGAATAAAAATTTGTGGAATGAAATAATTGACATTAAAATTTATATAGATGCATTTATGAAAGCATCTATGGTCTTACATGAGTAGAAAAGATAGTTACATATATTACGTCCAATGTTTGCCATAGTATTTCTCCTGTATGGCTCCTCTTGTTAGTTTGTATTTATTAGTGTATGTGGATGACCTCATAGATTTTTTTTCAAAGAAAACATAAACATTATTCTTAGGAAACTCATAGAACATTAAATTTACAACTAGCTATTTAAATACTGGAGTAGGGAACAAGAAAAGATACCCAAGCTAAAAATAATGTGTTTTATTTTCAACTGAATATAGTTGGTTAGTAATAATTAACAAATAATGAACACAATTATAGACTCATCTCTAGGGTATGTGATTCTTGGGTGTGGTGGTTCTATAATGAGCCGCAGAATAACTTTCTTTTCAAAATACAGTCAAGGATTACCTTTAGTCTAGCTTTTCCAATGAAATGTAAAATAACTCTTTAGTTTTGAAGAGGAAAGAGAAATGGTTAAAGAGATAGGCCATTTTGGGACACTAGGTGGTAAAATTTACTTTGATTTAAAAATTTACAGTATACAAAAAACATTTTCATAATTTTAGCTCACTAACTGTATCATTGATATTTAACACTAATTTATAAGTGATCCAAGACTGCACACTAATAAATATATTTCCAGTGGATTCACTTCTTATACTTTTTGGTATAATCATGTAATATTTGCTAGTATTTCAGATATAGTTAGGTATTTTTTTCTAGACCTTGTAAATCCATTTTATGGATGAGACTAAAATCACATATTCTAATCTCACTTCATTTAATAATTAAAAGCAAACAAACTTTTGCTGCTCAGAACATAGGGGTTCCTTAAGAATTCTTCACAAATTGGCTTCACAAAAGAGATAACTAACAATAAGTGTGTAGTATTGATTTTATTGTATGAGAGTTTTCTGTTTCTTAAAATTATGCTCCATGGAATTAAAGAACTTTGAAAGTATACACAAATTGAAACAACACAGTTTTATAAAACAAAGTTTTAATTAATGTTCTAGTGAAAAAAGACATTAGACTATTTTTTCCCTAAATTTACCTAATTTTTTATATTGAATTAATCAGGATTAATCAGGTATTTTTATGTCATGAAATATTTCCAAAATTATACACTGGAGATAATGATAATCCTGGAGGGAAACATGGAATTCTGTGTGTTATAATACTATTTAGCATTAAAAATTGAAATGGTAATTATTAGCTCTTTCCTTCAATTGTCTGAGCATCTAGACTAAAAGTGATATTTTTATCATAGTAATTTTGAAAAATAATTCTTTTATTCATTTTTAACATAATTTTTATATAAGCAAATTTGTAAAACTTTTGGAATCGTAATTCAATTGTAATTTCCTGGAGAGCAATGTCATTTTAGAATAGACATTCTCATGTTCTATCCATTTTATTCATAACTTCTAAGTCCCCCACATGGCTAATATACTTGTTCTAGATTTTTTCCCATCTTTTATAAGTGAACTGGAGGTCTATGAAATTCAGGCATACACCCCTTTTGTCAACACACAAATTGTACCTTAAAATATCTGTATGATATTTTTAATTCACTGATAATTATTTTTATTATTTGTTTAGATATGGTTTTTATCAAATTTATACTTAATATGCCATACAGAGCTACTTGGGCATCAATTTCAACATTTAGAACTGTCAGCAGAAATACATAGGTCTTTGAAAACATGAGAAGCAGCAAAGTGGTGGGGACATTCTGTGCTGATATTTTAGTATTTGACACAAATTTAGCTGACAGTTACTTTAATTAAAGAAAAAAAAAAGCTAGAGTAGAAAGTTATTCACCAGGAGGTAAGTGAAGACTACCAGGAATCAGCTAATAACTTATTCTTACATTAGACTGAACCTAGGTCAAAAAGGTAAGCATCTAGCTATTATACAGCCAACTTTATATCATTCAAGTCAAGCTTGAAAAAGCAGGTTTCAGATGTTGACTTTTGCTTTCCCCTGATATATGTGATCTTTGGAGGAGAAAAGGACAGCTTTAGGCTCTTGGTGCTGGCATTTTCATGTCTTTCTCAATACCGCAACCATGCTGTGTTCTTTGGAGATGTTCTTTTACTGGACTGCTCCCCAATGAAACTGGGTCTTGAAGTGTCAATGGTATCAAGAGAGATCATAGGATCCCCCTCTAAATCTGCCTCTGGTTGATGTCAGTCCTGCTAGCCCTGTGGATTCTGGTCATAGCTGCCAACTTTCTCTTTGAAACTTCTTCCTTTTCATTATGTTTAGGTGCCTCTCAAGTCACTGAGCTTTGGTCCAGACTCAAAATCAAATTTCTTTTTTCTCGTCTCTCCCTGACTGATCTCAGAGATATTACAAAGCACATTAAATCTCCAAAGAGAGACAGCACTTAAAAGTGCTATTTCACTTTTGTGTTAACTCACAAAAGTCAGTATCTCTGACTGATCACCTATGAAAGAACCCTTAAAAAGAACAGTATCACATTAAAAAATTTTTAAAGCATTTTAAACTGCTCTTTGGGGTCTATCTTCTTTTAGACACTTCTACCTGATATAATGGTGGGGGTCGGTGGGTGGAAACTTGGTCTAAAAAATAATGATTAGCAAATTTAGGAAATTCTTTAAGTTTAGCTGGATACTTTTTGCTTTGTCAGAACTGTCAGTGCATGCATTTCACCTTTGATTTGACCAGGTCCAATTACTTAATAAGAGTTTCTGTTTTTGAAAAGCTGTTTTCTTTTGTTTTTTTTCCCCTCCAATAAAAGAAGTCATGGTAATACTAGAACTAGACAGAGAATTCTGTTTTCATAAATGTAAAATTAGGAGTATTAGATTAGAACAGTATGCCATCTTGAAAAATGTTAGGAAAATGAAAAATTACATGATGGTTGGATTTTATTGAAGAGTGGGAATCAGCTTAATCAGCTTGGCCAGAACACAGAAATGATCTAATGGTTGTAACTGTAACTTACTTTGCTCTCAGAGAAGATACTAACTTGAACATATTTACCAAGAACTTTGAACATCTTGCCAAGTAGATAGAGCAAAGCTCAGAAAAATTAAGCTGGTCCAACTTTTCCAAAATAGTTTTTTTATTTATAATACTTGTATTTTAAAAGTGGAATCTATATAGCTTTAACTAGATCTCATATGGGGCACCTGGGTGGCTCAGTCGGTTAATTGTCTGACTTCGGCTCAAGTCATGATCTCACAGTTCGTGGGTTCCAGCCTCACATCGGGTTCATTGCTGACAGCTAGCTCAGAGCCTGGAATCTGTCTTCGGATTCTGTGTCTCCCTCTCTCTCTGACCCTCCTCTGCTCACTCTGTCTCTTTCTCTCTCTCTTTCAGAAATAAATAAAACATTAAAAAATTTTAAAAATAACTAGATCTCATAGCACAGCATGAAATACCAAATGAAGGTAAGTGATTAATAATCATTTTTATTATGTCAAAGGAAAAATGAATAATTCTGTCTCACATACCAGTAAGAATTGTCCATTTATGTGTGGAATCTAAAATAAAATAAACCAACAAAGGGACACCTCATAGAAAAAGAGATCACACCTGAGGCTGCCAGAAGCATAGAGTGGAGGGAGGAGGAAGGGAAGGAAGGTTGTCAAAAGGCACAGACTTCGACTTATAAGATAAGTTAGTACCAAGGATGGAATGAGCAACACGATGATTCTGGTCACTGCTGCTCTCTGATAGACACGAAAGTTGATAAGAGAGTAAATCCTAGGAGTTTTCATTACAAGGAGAAAATCTCCCCGCCCCCACATAAGATGATGGATGTTAACGTACTGTGCTAATCAGTTCACAATATATGTAAGTGAAATGTTTATGCTATACAGTTGAAACGTACACAGTAATGCATATCAATTATATCTCAATAAAACTGGGAAATTTTTGCTAAACTAAATTGGATAGAAGTGCCCTTGACATTACTTTTGTCTGTAATTTGATTGCTGTAGCCTGAGGATGCTACACTAGACACTGGGACTGACTCTCCAAATCAAGTGATAGATGAATTCTTGATCTACCCAGTGAGTAATAATAGAAGCTTTTTGAAGAGTACAACTGTCTTATACTTTTGGGCTTAGATTTTATATCAGAAACAGATATTACATCTATATAAACTCAGTTGATGTCTCATACAAAGGAATTTCATATCAAAATGCATGAAATGTGAGAAAATGTTTGCTTTTGTAAATGAATGAGAGGAAATCAGATGTTTGATTTGTGTTGTCATGTGGGATCCATGTAGGTATATATGAAACCATTTATCTAGTGTTTAGAATTAGGACTGTGATTATAGGTGCTCAAAAAATATTTGTTGAAAGCTTGAATAAGAAAAACAAAGGATCATAAAGGGCTGGAAAGTCACACATAGGTTTGATTTCTGTAAAGTATTTCCTATGACTTAAATTTCCCAAATGGGGCATGAAAATTTTGGGATCAGTTATTGGATTTTAATTTTTTGCAAATGATGTTTGTGTATGTGTATGTAGGTGTGATCTTCATTTTCTCATCTTTGTAAAGTGAGCATACTAAGAGGAGGAGATCAAGAAACCAAATTTTGAAGTCCCTGGTACATTTAATGTGGAAAATCACTATAAAGTGTGATTTCTTCTCAACTAAGATTTTAAGTATCATCTTCCACATGGGAAAAGCAAACTATTAACTACAAAACATTTTTTCTTCCATAGTTTTTATTACTGGCATCAAATTGATATTTCTCCCCCCCTCCCTTGGGTTTTAAGCAACTGCTAGAACCCTTTATATCTTAAACCTTGAAGCAACTTGCATACAAGTTTTTATATCATACAGAGTAACATTAAAACTTTTTATACTTTTGGATGGAATAGATACTATATGTAAATCTAAGAACACTCTTGGGACCTGCTAAGTTCTTATACATTGATAAAGTATGAGGGTTTAGTTTAAGATTCAATTTGCTTGAAGTCAGCGCAGTTGACATTTGAATTTCAATTTTTACATATTGGAGTGTGGTTACAAATTCCACTTGCTAGCTTGTTCATTTACACTGACTTTTTTAGGTGAACAGGAGTGCACATCACTGACTGATTTTCTACATTTTGAGATAAGGTAAATTCAAGATCAAACTTAAATCTATATTCTTAATTTTTTAAAATCTATTGACAGAGGGCATAATGGAGTACAAACATTAGTGTATCGTATTATAGATCAATCAGTCCTCAGTAAATAAATAGTTAACATCATTGGACAAACGATTTATAAGGCTTATAGGTAAAAAAAGAAAGTTTATCTAGTATGCTATTTAAAAGTTATGGAGTTTACCTGTGGGATGACCGTAATGTCACAAGAAAATATAAATAGCTCTAACATAGTTACATAATTCCTAACTGGCAGGCTACTTGCTAAGTCCTCAATTTGAAAGATTAATAAAATAAAATGTATTTTCAGAGTATTGTCCTCTTGGTTTTCTAAAAGGGAATATAGCACCATAGTGTCTAATAGTCTTCTTGAATACTTTTTTAATTTTTTTAATGTTTTATTTATTTCTGAGAGATACAGCATGAGCAGGAGAGGGTCAGAGAGAGAGAGAGACAAAGAATCTGAAGCAGAGTCCAGGCTCTGAGCTGGCTGTCAGCACACAGCCCGACGCAGGGCTCAAATCCACAAAGCATGAGATCATGACGTGAGCCGAAGTTGGACGCTTAGCCGACTGAGCCATCCAGGCGCCCCAGTCTTCTTAAATATTCTATATTAAATGTGTATTTTAAGTTTTAAAAAAGTAATAGTTACTTTTTTCAGATATATTGGATGAACTAATGTGAGCTTATGTTTCTCACAAAAGAGTTGTCTTCACTAAAATTAGCATGGTTAATAGCTAATATTTTTGAGTCGTTGTTACATGTTGGACACTGTTCTATGTGTCCACAAGTATAAGCTTATTTAATACTTAAAACAGTTCCGTGTGGTAAGTACCATCATAAGA
The DNA here is from genome assembly GCA_017311185.1 of Proteles cristata cristata. NCBI lineage: Eukaryota > Metazoa > Chordata > Mammalia > Carnivora > Hyaenidae > Proteles > Proteles cristata. Next base: position 2,292,053 of record JAESUZ010002988.1, read on the forward strand.
TCATTTTGAACCTAAGGAAACTGAGATATAATGTAGAAAAAAATTTCAAGGTTACACAGCTCCTGTAGATTGGATTCAAACCCAATGCCCTTAATCAATTATTTATATTACCTATAAAATGTTTGCAGGACTTCTCACCTCTGTCCTGATCTCTATGGCTTTAGTTGACATTGCTTCTTCAGAGGATAAATAGTAAGATGAAACTGAAACTTTAGTTTATCATTTGGGATTTCTATTGTTTTTCATATTACAAGATACAGGAAAATGATAAATTCATTTCATAATCTGTTTTGTTGTTTTTTTGTGGTTTATTTCACTGCATCAAGATTTTTGATCCTACACTGACCTAATGTAAGAACTTAAATGGAGGCAAGAGAGGAAAGAAGGATTGTACACACCTCATGACCATGTGTATCTGTTCCCTAAAAAGTTGGGTTAAAAGAACAAAAACCCCGAATCTTTCGATATCTCTTAAATACGTTATAAGACGTTTCATGGGGTCACCTGGGTAGCTAAGTAAGTTGAGCGTCTGACTTTGGCTCAGGTCATGATCTTACAATCCGTGAGATGGAGCCCTGTGTCAAGCTCTGTACAGACAGCTTAGAGCCTGGAGCCTGCTTCAGATTCTGTGTCTCCCTCTCTCTTTGCCCCTCCACAACTTGTGTGTGTTCCCTCTCAAAAGTAAAAGCATAAAAAATTTTAAATAAACATTATAAGACATTGAGAAGCTATGTTAAAACATGAAATTTTGGGGTTATCAAATTATTACTTAGATTCTTAATAGTCACCGTCACAGATAGATAGTGTAATACACACTATAAGATCAAGAGGGGGGAAAAAACCATTGTTTCATTATTTCTGTTTTGAAATCTGCAAAGGAAGAAGTTGGGCTTGATGGGAGCTCAAGATGAACATCAGCTCTAGAGGGAAAAAGTGCTGAAATAAACAGAAGTTTTTTTTATCAGGTAGTGCATTAAGTTTTATGCAATAAACTAATTAACTAAAAAAAAAAAAAAGCAATTTACACAGATGCCCCGTCAAACACTACAGGGGAAGCACAGATGGGGCACTATCAAGTAGCATAATGCTCCAGTACTCATTTATAAAATCTGCATAATTCTTCCAAACATCTGAAGCCCTGTAAAGAAACACATGCTAAATTTAAAAAATATATATATTGCTCTAAACTCAAACACTCTTTTACATACTGCAATATATTTGAGTGGGTGAAGTTCTATTTGTGGGTAGTATTTGCCTCACATGCAGTAAAGTTTGGAGATGGAAACAAATGTACACATACAGGGAATTCCCTTGAATAAGCAATATATCTGCCCGATACTGTGACATACACTGTGTTTTCAATGTAGGGCTCTACCTGATCGAATCATTATAGGATCTGTTGAGGAGATGAACCACTCACTTGTTCGAAGGCAGGTGTAAAATTCAGGAAACTTTGTCTACACTGCAGGGGAGATATATTTTCTCCTTTTAAATGATTTTGTTTTTCAGGCTTCAAAAGGCCATTTCATTTAATTCATACGGATGCTACTTGTGTTATATCTTTTGGACTGATGTTCAAAGCAGAAGCACCTAAATTTAATAATCACTGCTAAGTGCACCCGTGCATCTTCCTCTAATGATATTAGTGAGCAAATTTATATTGTTTTGCCTTATGCTTATCTTTTAAGGATCTATTTTTGAAAATGACTCTAGTGCCCTGAGCAGTGTGTAGAAGAAACATTAACTAAGTGCCTGACTCTTGTTTCTCTGACTTATGCCTTATCTTTTCTACAAAGATTCTTGATAGTCCTTTATGATTTTATTGTTTTGCTTTTTTTATTTTCATAATGTTATAAGCCAACACATAAAATACGGGAAGTGAAGTTTTGGGTTAAGGTTGGGGGCAGGGCACAAAAGCCTCTATAAGCATTGCTTTCTTTTATCCCCAATCTCTTTGCCACCTCTATTATAAAACATACAATATGCAATCACATTGCCTTTGACCTTATTGGTTTCTCTTTCGCATGGGCACTAATAATTAATACAGAGCCATTGAGTGATGCGAATATATTCTCTGTTGCATTGTTGAACATGCTAAATAATTTAAAACGCACAGAAGACTCTCTAATGCTTGGTGGGGGAGGTGAAACCATACCCATTTGGAAGGGGCAGGGGGTTGGGGGGTCTTTGCTTTTTTGTTTCTATTGAATGCTTTTCGGCTGTACAGCTGGAAAGGGCATTCCTATAGGACTTTAAAGGCAAAGTAGAAAAATGACATAAAAGCCTTGCTTGGATTTGATTGATGCACTCTCATATTTGAAGTTCACTCAGAGCTTTGTGCTAGAAGGCCTGGGTCACTCTATCCAGCACTCTAATGAGACTGTGTGTGAACACTTCCAGCTTTGTGGGCCTTGCTTTAATCAGAGATTGGAAAACACTCCTGACTGATAGGCTCCAGAATCAGATCTAAACAGAAAATAACATGCTCGATTTGGCCTCTGAAGGTGGGTTGAGCAAATCTTTGTGATGTATTGGAGCATTTGCTGAGTGCAAGTGCACGTGGGGTGGTTCCTATTTCTGTCGGCAAATACAAATTTTTCACTCAGCAGGCGTAATCAGAGCTAACTCGAGAGGAGAAATAACAAAAACTCAACAGCCCTTAGCAACTCAGCATGGCATAGAGGGATTTAAGACTTTAGCATTTTATCTCCATCAGTATGAAAATGTATGAGGAAATCTGAACTTTGAAAGTACGAATAAACACATTTAACACATTGCAAGCCACTGATACTACTGGCTCTAGCTGGCTACTTTTAATTCTTCTTCCTTTTTTAAATCAATTGTTTATTAATTTCACTTATGGTTTTTATATTTCATAAAATTTCTTTCCTAATTTGCACCATTTAAACAGTCGAGCTCATTTGGATGTGCAAAGAAAAATGCAGGTAGTACCTCTGAATGAGTTCCTAGTGCTTAGTGCTATGCTGAAGTTAAAAATTGTGTGCTAGATGCCAAAAGATGGTGTCATTCACTGATGGGCCAAAATTATCCTCTGGCTTCATGAAAAATACTAGAAATCCCCAACAGTCACCATTCAAAGACACTGGGGTCAGAGGTGCTTTCACAACTCAGTTACAAAACTTTCTTATAAATTTTTAAAAATAATACAATCATGAAAATAACCACAAGACATGCATACTCAGTGCCTTGTTTACAGAATTTTGATATAGTTTCTCATTATTTCATGATTTTCTTATCTTTGTTAATGTCATGTCTTGGAAGCAGTGAAATATCAGGACTTCTGATATCAGTGTTTAATATTGAACCTTATGTCCCTTTATCCTCATGTCCGATATATGCGATCCTTCTTAGAGCACTACGTACCAATGTTGACCAAGCATCTGTGGGGCTAAAGTTCTATAGTTAAGTAGTCATGTGTTTCATTATACAAAGTTAGACACGTCTAAAATGAAAGCCAAGAGAACCGATGTATTATGGGTCATACTGGGAAAACCTGGACATATGGTACCCTACCTACAGGCAACTTCCCACCTGAAACTCTCTTTAAGCAATGTTAAATTCTTCTTGATACACCTTAGAAGGATAATTTTTCTATGATGAAACTTTTACTTAACAGTTTTTGTGTACTTAGTAGTCCTGAGTCAACTTTGTTTCCATAGCACTCTAAAGAAACTTAGTTCCATGTTTTATAGATTCCTTAGCAATTAAAATTTTAGATATAATCTTGCTTGAAAATCCTAAGGAAATGTTTACAAGTGGTAAATAACTGCCCCATTACTTTTAATTAACATTCAGCCTATCTCCTGGAAGGACCAGAGTGATATGGGTGGTTAGCGGGACACTTTTTCTCTGACTTTCGGGCAATGAAAATATCATCTTCATCATAAAAGGGGAGTAGACATCCAAATGAAAAGTGGGAAACTAACAGAATTCCATAGTCCACATCCTGACTTTTTTTAAGTTTATTTATTTTGAGAGAGAGAGAGAGAGAGAGAGAATAACAAGAAGGCTCTAAACCATCAGCACAGAGCCCGATGTGAGGTTTGAACACACTAACAATGAGATCACAACCTAAGCTGAAATCAAGAGTTGGATGTTTAACTGACTGAGCTGCCCAGGTGCCCCACACATCTTGACTTCTGTTTTTTATCATTCTACCTTTTTCCTTAACCACTGGGGATGTTTTATTATGAATCCAAAGAAATTGCCAGATCAAAGCATTCTGCTCCCATAAAGGATCCAAAAAGGTACTGCTGTCCAAATTGTAAATTCTTACATCAAATATTCTAGGTAAATCTCTATTTTCACTATTGCCTAGATACCCTCACCTACTCCCTAGGTCTGTCTTTCAGAATGCAAATGAACTCTTTGGCTTAGACTAAATTGTACTCTCTCTCTCTCTCTCTCTTTCTCTCCCTCTCCCTCTCTGCAACAGTGTTTAAAAATAATATACTTTAGGGGTGCCTGGGTGGCCCAGTCGTTAAGCATCTGACTTCAGCTCAGGTCACAGTCTCATAGTTCGTGAGTTCAAGCCCCGTATCAGGCTCTGTGTCGACAGCTCAGAGCCTAGAGCCTGCTTCAGATTCTGTGTCTCCCTCTCTCTCTTCCCCTCCTCTGCTTGTACTCTGTCTCTCTCAAAAATAAAAAAAATAAAAACATAAAAAAATAAATAAACCTGAGGAACGCTTGGGTGGCTCAGTTGGTAAGCCTCCAACTTTGACTCCACATTGGGCCCTGTGCTGACAGCTCAGAGCCTGGAGCCTACTTCAGTTTCTGTGTCTCCCTCTGTCTGTGGGCTTCCCCTACTCACATTCTCTCTTTCAAAAATATATAAACATTAAAAATTTTTTAAAAATAATAAACCTGAAATGGGAGAATCTTGTAAACCATCTAATCCCTTTGGCTTTCATATTGTAAAATTTGCCTAAATGTTTGCATGTAATATACATGCAAAATTTACTCATTGTTGAATGGGTAAATAAGTAGAACTAAATTAAAAGATTAATGCAAACATTTCTGAATATACTTAAATGAATAATTATACAAATACAAGTTTGTAAATATTTTAATATTTCTTCCTAAAGAACTTTTAAAACTTTTTAAATTATTTTTGACAGAGAGAGACAGAGAAAGAGCATGAGCATGAGCAGGGGGATGGCAGAGAGAGACACAGAGAGGGAGAGACAGACAGACAGACAGACAGAGAGAGAGAGAGAGAGAGAGAATCAGAAGCAGGCTCCAGGCTCTGAACTGTCAGCACAGAGCCCGATGCAGGGCTCAAACCCATGAATCCTGAGATCATGACCTGAGCTGAAGTTGGATGCTTAACCAACTGAACCACCCATGTGCCCCATAAAGAACTTATTTAATTCAAATTATCATTTATTTTAAAATTGGAAAAAAGATTATAAGTTATTAAGTACACTCTCTTCAGTTCAACAGTTGGCAAGTATCTGTGATTCTACATATGCCACAGTTGTTCTTATTTTTGGATGTTTTTGTTTTAAATAATTTTATGTAAAATATATGTAATTTCTTTTTAACTTGGAAAGAGTTAGTAAAACGAAAATGGTTAGAAAAGAATCATGCTCTCAGTAAAATGAGAAAAATTGATTACATGTTAAAATATCATGGTGTTTATGATTATAGAGAGTATATAGATGGATAGAATTATTATATCATATGCTTTTTTAATGGCATAATTTCAGTATATTTGGGGGTGTTGTCAGGTGACATATAAATACTTTAAAAGTAGTGTGCAATATGCAATAATCTGGTATGATTATTATTTAGTATAATATTATAATATTGTTTATATCCTTAACTACTCCTTTTTTCTTTTCTCTACATCTAATCTAAGACTAATCTCTGTCCACTCTACCTTCTAAATAGCTGTCAAATACAGCTACTTCTCTATGAATGCCTGTCACTGGTTTCCATAGTCCGCTACATGAACTGCTTGCCTCCAGCCTTGTCACTTTTCAATCCATTCTAAGCAATGCGAGGAAAGGCTTTCTAAAATGCAAATTTTTGACCATTCCACTGCATACACCTCTTTGAAAGCCCTCCACCGCTCCTGCCCGGAGATAAAGCTAAACTCGTAATGTTACTGACAACTTCTCTCTACCCTGGTCCTTGCTGACCTAGCACTCACACCAGCACTCACACCAGTGTCCAGTGCACACTCCTGCTCATTTACCCCAAACACTCTTTCTTTTTAGCGCCTCCCTTTTCCTTCTCCAGTAATTTAATTCTTTCCATCTTTTAGGCTTGTTTTGCCACTCTCCCTGAAAATCTGCCATGATTTTTGAAGTCTGGGTAAGATGTTCCTCTTTTGTGCGCCAGTAGTAACCTACCCTTGCTTGATGATACTTGTCCATTTATTTATCCAAACTCTTGCTTCATTCTAAGTTTCATAATGTTATTCACCTTTCTTTTCTTATTCACAATAATAAGCTAGGTTTAAGTGTAGTATCTGGTACATAGTAGGTGTTCAGCGTTTGTTTGCTTATTTATTTAATACATGAAGCATCAACCTCTATGAGAACACTTGATATTAAAGACATATACTTTTCCATCTTGTTAATCACACTTCCTAACACAATTCTATGTAGAGATGTGGCTTCAAATACATGAGGCGATTTATAAACAAATTCATCATTTGATTTTAAATGTTGAGCTCTCCACTGTTGATATTTTTCTCCTTTATAAATATATTCTTACCTCTCTCTCTCCTTCTCTCTTTGTCTCTGTCTCTGTCTCTGGTCCAGAGTGGGTTTCATAGTAAAATGAGTCACCAGTAGGTCACAGAACAAACAGTAGGCTTTTTCCTTGAAATGTTGAGAATAAATTCCACAATCTTTGAAAGAAGGATGTTGACATGGATTCTCCATATTGGTAGTCATTAACAGGTACATTTACATAAATGCTTACTTCTCTGTAAAGAAAAAGACATACCTTATGTAAGTTTGTTGCTACTTCACTGCGAAGTGAATGTATACTCACTTAGCTGTTAATTTTCTTTTAAACCATTTTTAAGATCAGGGAGCACACTTTTTCTTCCCCTCTCACACTCCTGTGTCTGAATCTTATGTGTCTGAATGATGTTTAGACATTTAACTAATGATTTGATTGTAATATTTTCCTCTCCGCAGCTGTGATGCAATAAAGTGTATAAGAGGGAAATATTTAATATATAATAAATAAATGTAACTAATAAAATAAATAGAAGTATCCCAGATTTCTTCCTTTTTATTCAAATTATTTTTAAATTCCTAAAATAAAATGGAAATGGAAGAAATGAAACAGGAATAAGTCTACTTATCTTTAAAAGTTCAAAGTTAGAAGTAAAGAAAGTCTCTAAATTCAGGTCAATTTAAGAATTAAGAGAAAATTTATGAGTATTAAATAAGTTAATTGAAATATAAATGAATAAATTGGCTAATATATTTGATCTAAAAGATCAAGTACCAATCATGTCAAGAGCCTTGGGAATCGTCTGGTTCATGTTGACCCTGAACAAACATAGAAGGTGTGGCACCAACTCTCCCAGGTAGTCAAAATTTATGTATACCTTTTGACTCCCTAAAGCTTAAATATTAATAGTTGACTGGAAGCCTTACTGATAATATAAATGGTTGATTAACACATATTTAGTATGTTGTATGCATCCTATACTCTATTCTTTTAATAACATAAGCTAGAGAAAAGACAGTGCTACTGAGAAAATCATAAGGAAGAGAAAACATATTTGCAGTACTCTGTGTATACTTATTGAAAAAAAAAAATCCACATGTACATGCGCCGGCGCTGTTGAAATCTGTGTTGTTCAAGGGTGGGCTGTAATTTTCAAGTGTTTTATGTTTAGTCACAGGCCCAGATCCCTTTCTCTTAATTTTTGATGGAATTGGTGAATAAGGATGTTTCAGTAAAGTTTAATTAATATTCACATGTGACTTAGCATTTTCTAACATATGACATCCTTTTTTTTCTGTGATGGGCACAAATGATAAGCTAAACATGTATCTTGAGTGAGCAAAATGGCTCTGGATCTTACGGTACAAGGGGGAAGGGAGCTACATTTACTTGACCAGCTCATATTCCCCTCAAAATCGCATAACTGCAGAGCTGCACACTCTGAGCTCTGGATGAGTGTGTCTACTGTATTGTCACTTACATGATTTTCACTGTTACCTGCAAGTAGGGCCGAAAGGCTACACTAGAGGGCCAGACCAACAACTTTAAGATAGATTTTACTGAGTAGTCCAATAGTTGGTTTCCATCATAGGAAACACAGAAACTGAGAGTTAATATATTCAAGTCAAGCTCCCTCTGCTATTTAATTTTATAAATAAAAAAATGTTTAAGTATTGCTTCTGTTTTTATGAATGAAATAATTTTGGGAAGAGTCAGACATTGATTACTTACTACAACAACCTCACAGAGTTTACTTACCGAGAACAAGTGCATTTTTCCACTTCACTTTTACTTGTGGAAATCTGACAAAATGAAGCTCGTCTTAACTAATATTTTTAAAAGCACTTTATATGTCTTTATATTTTTTTATAAAGAAATATCAGCTTTAAGAAAATTTTTAATGTTTATTTATTTTTGAGAGAGACAGAAAGAGAGTGCGAGTGGGGAAGGAGTAGAGAGAGAGGGACATACAGAATCCAAAGCAGGCTCCAGGCTCTGAACTGTCAGCACAGAGTCCGATGTGGGGCTTGAACCCACCAGCTATGAGATCATGACCTGAGCCGAAGTCTTGACACTTAACAAACTGAGACACTCAAGGGTCCCCAAAATATCAGCTTTCTAATAACATTAATAGACATGTAATTCAAAAATTTCCCAAAACAGTTTAGTTTTCAACTAAAAGTTCAAGATATTCCTAGAAGTCAGATTGCGATCAAATCATCTCTCCCATACCAGGCCCTCCCTTTTAAAAAAGCACCACTCTTCAGTAAATTATGTCATCATCATGATAGAAGTTGCTCATGTGGGTTAAGAATAGTTTATTACAAAGAGAACTTGATATTTGGTTGGTAAAGAATTAGAAATTGGAATCAGAGAAAATCAATTTTGGTTTTCAGTACTTTGGTTCATCTCTTTTTATTGTTTTCTTTTTGTAAAATGCAATTCGTCCTTTAAATCAATATGCCTTATCTACCGTGTTGTTAGATGATACAGAAAAAATAAGCTTATAACACATGAAACAGCTGCTTACATTTTTTTCTCCTAAAATTCTAAATATTTCCACGTAAATATTTTTCTGACTTTTAAGATACATTTTAAATTCTCTCAATTTCAGACACATTGTAGAAATCATTTAGATTATGGTTACAAAGTATAAAGCTATAGAAGAAGTAGAATAAGACATAGAATCATTAAACTACCAAGAGGTAAAGCTGAAAAAAGTCATTTCCTTTCCAAAGAAAAGAATCTCAATGTTTTTAAATCAAGGAGAAAAAAAAGCAAAGGTCTAACTGCCATGTAAACTCATTTTAAATGTCATGTCCTATTACAACCTAATAATCAGAGTGCCTATTTCCCCCTTTTGCTTGAGCTATCAAATTTGTCAAAATTTTATGATAATTCATCCCATCATTCCTTAGACATTTAAATGACAGACAGTCGTGGCGAAGAGGGAAAAAGCCTCTGTAATCCTACTCCTCATGTTAAAACTGCCTCCAGAGAGGTTTTAAAAATATTCCATATCATGGCATGTGGATCCACTAAATTTCTCAAGTCCACTTAGGATTCCCTGCCTTTTTGGCAAATGACAATAAATTGGCAATCTACGGTTCTTGACCTTCTGACTTCTGAACCATGGCTGACCAAATCTTTGCTGACTTACTTAAGTCAGTAGCTCTAGTACCTCTTAGATCCTTTCCTAAAGGGTCGGAAGCTTTCTTTCTCCTGAGCGGGTAAGCTCCCCCTCTAGTGTTCATTGCTCCTCAGATTATTCCTCCCACAAATAAGGGAACGGCCCGCTTTGAGGCTCCCCATAGACGGACATAGCTTGGAGTGACATTTATAAGTGTTTAATGGCACAAAGAGGGAAAGGTACACAAAAATTCTGCACTTTAAAATATGTTCTTTCCTTTTTAAAGTGTCCCAACTGTTTGGCTCTGGAACTCTAGGAAATGCTGCTTTGTGTGCCTTGCAGGCAGGATGTAGGCTGAAGAGATACGATGATTTTGGAAGCTATAAGATGACCTAGTAAAAACAATCTTTTCTGTTGAGAAATTTGAAGCCTTGTTACAAATGAGGGACTTCTTATTGAAAGCTGACAACCCAGGAGCTCTTTATTTGCAGACCAACTACCAGTAGAGGAGAACAATCAGGGAGTATGGAGGGCTGGGGGTTCCAGCATTTTATTTTTTCTTTGTCAAGAATTTTGAGAAAGACCAGTAAAAGAATTAAAACCCCTCCATTTACTGTTAAAAAGAGCTTGGGGTAAATAAGCTCCCGTACACTAAAAAGCTTATTCTTACTCTATCTGGAACAGAACCAGTGGGGGGAAAAAAAAAGCACAATAGATATTGGTGATAGTTTTAAAGTGTGTTGGTCTCAGAGGTTAAAAGTTCAGCCACTTCATTAAATCTAGTGTTGAAACTTCAGTGAGACATAATCCAGAATTTATCATGAAGTTGAAAGTGAGAGAAAGAGAAAACAAAGAAAGAAGGAAAGATCAAACAAAAGAAGGGAAAAGATATAACAAAAATCTGAAATAGTCCAGTGAAGTTAAAACTCCACTGTTGGTTACCAAAGCAAAACTTAGGTTTATTTATTTGTAATCATGGTACATAATTTTCAATTAAACAAAACAAGTCCAGAAAACATACACCCAGGTTTTTAAAGAAGCCCTAAAGAATTCTACTATTTAAGGAATTGCTTCAAAGTATATTTCAAAGAATAGGATAGGAATTGGAATAGATCATATAATTCATTTAAAATTCAGGTTGGAAATAGCATGATAATAGCTAATAGCATCAAATTAGCTTTGGCATTGTCTGAATTTTGAGGCATAATGTAAGTCCTCAAGCAATATTTTATGAGTATAAGTGATTCCAAAAACATGTGTGGTTAATTTTGTTCTTGTATTATAAGTTAACATGTACTTTTTAATGAAAGTTCTAAGACTTTAAAAAGTGATGATAAATAAAGATGACCTACTAAATTCAAGACAGGGACTTCCTTTAAAAGTATTCTATTTTAGTATTCATGGTCAAGTGATCACTATTATCCTCATTGTCACTCAGCACATATCAAGTACCTACAAATTATATAAAACTTAAATCCTGTGAAAACCCAACTTACATTTTGTTTTTGGTGTTGAATTATTGTATTTTGGTCTAATGAATATGTTAAGATATTTTTAAAGTAAAGTATTCCTTAAAAATATTCTTTGTTGTTGTTGTTTTCTTTACTGGGTCATTTTAAGTAGATTATTTAGTACAGTATAGTATAGTATAGAATAATGTCTGTAAGCCCTGAAATGTTAGACCACACTAAATTTTGCCTATTTTCAAATGTGTTGTTTCTGTGTTTTACTAAATTTCATTTTAGTGCTCCCTTTATAAAGTTGACTGAAGGATCTTCTTTAAAAATCACGTTCTGTAAACTGATAGGATCAGGTGACTAGCGCCTATCTTTGATCCACAGGGGCCCCTTTGAAGGTTTAAAGTCGTAATATGGTCCATGGCTCCATTTAGTTTTGAACTTCTTAAATGAGACTGACAACTCACAGGATGACCATTTCCACTGATCTGAGGGTTTTCCAGGTGGACACTATGCTCTGAACTGGACTGAGATCACACACATTCTCTCTGAATAGTCGTTTGACAGGAATATCCATCCATCACATGCCTTATACTTGATTGCATTACAAGACACACAGGTTTAATTGGAAGCCAGCACAAATATATCACCACCCTTATTTTTGTTGTTATTGTTGTTGTTGTTGTTTAGTTGGTTCTCTAAGTCACTGGTTTAGGTAAAGTTCAAACCATCAGTAAAGTTCCAAAGAAAGTAGAATTCCAAAGTAAATGTAATAGTATATAGTGGGAAAGCTGATTTTTTAAAAAAAAATTTTTAAGTGTTAATTTATTTTTGAGAGAGACAAAGAGAGAGAGAGAAACAGAGCATGAGCAAGGGAGGGGCAGAGAGAGAGGGAGACACAGAATCCGAAGTAGGCTCCAGGCTCTACGCTGTCAGCACAGAGCCTGATGCGGGGCTCAAACCAATGAACCAAAGGATCATGACCTGAGCCGAGTTGGATGCTTAGCCAACTGAGCCACCCATATGCCCCAGGAAAGCTGACTTTAATGCAATTTTTATACTTCAAATTTAGTTGTACAAAAGTCACATCAAAATTTCTAGCATGATGAAGGTCAAGAGTTGGCTTGACTAATTTTTAACTGCTAAGATTGTACAACATCGCAAAGAACAGATGAAGGGTCTTTACGTATCAATGTGATTCTGGAAAAACAAATACACACAGGAAATTGTGGGAAATGACAAAATAAAAGCCTGCAATAAAGTTCAGAACCCTGAGGGTCCTGGTAATTTGAAGTGACTTATAATAAGATTATTAAATATATGACCTATAAGAGAACTTATAGATGATTGCATCTACTTTTCTCATATGCCAAATCTGAGACTCAGGAAGCTTAGAAAAATAAGTTGCTTGCTGAAAATCATGTGGCTACAAAATGGAGAACAAAGCATTGGACTTGGTCGTTGGGTCTCATTTGCAGTGTACTTCTTACCAAGTGAGCTTTGGTCATGCCCTGAAGATAGGCAGGGGTGGTTTTATAGAAATAGAAAGAAAGTCATATTTTTGGAAAGTTGAGAATAGATGTGAGTTTGTCAAGGAGTTGGCAAATATTTAGAGAGGGGTCAAGTTAAATGTTTGTTGGGAGTAAAAAGTTACTTGTTACACTCTTAAAACCCTTGATCTTGGAATTTACCCTCATTAATGTAACAACAAGTAAGATGCAATTATTGAGATTAGGTATTAAAGAATAAATGATGGTTGACTGAAGCATATTTTTTTAAAAAATATATTAGAAGACTTTATCAACTTAGGTACTTACTAATTAGATCACTGTAATGAGTCCACAGTCCTGGGCCCTTGCAGAGGCATAAATATGGTTCTTATGAGTTATGGCAAACACTTCGATCAACTAGGTTCATTTATTTTCAGAAGTTGTGTATTTAACCAGCAGCCATCCAGTGGGAATGAGAGAAAAGCATTACAGTGCTCTTGGACAAAAGAAAGAAGGAAAAGATGGTGGTTCTGGAAGTAGTTTAAGTAGGAAAAAGTCTAGATATAGTCAAAGAAAATGGTCATAAGGGAGTAGAGATGACATCTTTCAGAGTTCGATGTCAGCAAGGATATAAAAGGGGATGTTTACTTGCAGGGACCAGTGACTTCAAAACTCACGAACTGCAGATTGTTCTTTAGTGTAAGAGCAAAAAACACATACATTAAACATGAATCAGATTGCTTAGAATCAATTTTAATTAGTGGAAATTGCCAGCCTGCACAGTAAACAGGTTATTGTGGGCACATTGAAATGTGATTATTTTGATCATTCTATGTAACTTCTACTCATTTACAAGAACTCACATCATTAATTGTCTCCATTTGGGGGCTGCTTTGTTACCCTTGTCCTCCCTTGCTCCTTTCCTCCTCGCTCTGTTAGAAGCCTAATTCTTTGCTCTAGATACTAGCCCTTTCTACACTGACTCAACTGTAGATTTCCTCATCCTCTGTCGCCAGAAAATGTTCAAGCATAGGGGTTATATCTTTCTTTTCTGCATCTCAGAGCCCTCTTCTCAGTGTCTGGCAGATAGTAGGCACTCATAGAAAATTGTTTCATGAATGCAATCTTTGCTGTAAGATGAGAATGAAAGAAAACTTTGGTTCCGTGTTCATTCTACACTTGACTCATTTTTTTTTCATAGAAACAGCATGAAAGTTTCCATGATACTCCACATTATTTTTGCAAGGTGAAATGATATATTCAAAACTGGAACCATACTTGGAAATCATGACTTTAACTCTGAAAAAGACTCCTTTGTTTTACAATATCAAAATTCTGTCCCTTTTAACAAGTATCTCTTTATATACTATATAATACCTATGCAAGCATTTTAATCCCCTATATCTTCAGTGATATATTAACCAATTCATGACATCCGTTCAGTGAGTATTTAAGGAATGTGCTGGCAGCACAGTAGTAATTAAATTTTCTTTTCTTCATGAATTTATATACTAGGACAAGAGGTAGATAATAAATAAATGTGACAAAATACAGTGATGGAAAGAATAGCAGAATGTAGGAGTTATGGGATGCTAAAAAAAGTCCATACTTGAAGTCACTGTATGTCATATGTATGTTGTATTGTGGTGGCTGGTCCCCAAGAGTCTGTCTTTGTTCATACAAATGTTATTCTATGCAGACAACAGTGTGTTAGGTTATTATTCCTTAATTTTTTCTAGAGATTCAATCCAAGAATATCATGACTGAGGCTCCAGTGTGTTTTCAAGTATGTATTGAATGCTCCTCACGTTATGACAGTCGTATGTCTCCAGACATATTTAGGCCAATGTAATTTGTAGCAGAAATTATTACTTTAATAATATTTGAGAGATATGGGGGAAATGCCCAGAAAAAAAACCCTGTAGGATTCCTTGAAAAACAATAAAAATAATAAAGAAAGAAAAGGGGCAATAGTAGGTCCCCAGAAATCATTAGGAAAAACAGAACAGTAGATCTCTTACAAAACTTAAACTTGCAGGTAAAACTGGACAGAATTTAAAACATAATATTATGTACACATTTGTACAAATTGGACCTAATAGAAGGAGCAAAACGTGATACAGAGTACAAATTATCCATTCTACTTTCAGTAAATTCCATGAACCTTAGAGTGGAAATATGGTTGATGGAATTTAAATAGGAATTAAAAGAGAGAGGACCCACTATGGCATGATTTTAGAAGCATAGCATTTCACAGATAAAATAGATTTTAGAGGGATATTTAGATAAAATTTTTAACTTTATAGATGAAACTAAATTGAAGAGAACTATTGAGTACAGACCACCTTGCAAAAGAGAAGATATGGATATTGCTGTCATAATATAAATGTTATAACAAGCTTAGCTCCTTTGCTTCCTTCTCTCATATCTTCTTATCATATCACATGAATGTAAACTTCTTGATTGTAGGAACTTCTTCTTACATACCACTGAAATCCTGCTGTTTAGCACAGAGCTTGGTATGATAGTTCTATAAATCCTTATAAGTAGTTGTGATAAATGCTTGATTACTGCTTTGCTTGCTGAATAAATGAGCGGATGAAAGATGAATGAATATATGCCTGACTGTGCAGACTATGATAAGTCAGAAAGCCAACACCAGACCATTTGACAAAACTTGATTTAGCTTTTGGAAATTTTTCTCTTATACTTTTAAGAGATACTGAAAAGAATTGCCTATTCAATCTCCATTCTAATAAAAATAAAATCAAAATTATTAAGCATGAAGTGTGTGCTAAATCACAACTAAGGCATATACTATACTCAGTGAGAAGATAAAGACACTCAAGTCTAAGGGAAATTAAGCCAATCACCCAAAGTAACAGCTTGCAAAGCTAGATTTGAATGCAAATGGCTGACTGCACAGCCAATGTCCAATGTCCTGTGCTTTCATGTTCCCTTCTATCAAAACACGATTTGGAGAAGGGGTATTTAAAAACCTAGGAGGGTGTGATATTATTAACTTAGAATTTAAACAACACAGAAAAGAACAATGAATATAATGTGAACCTAGCCCCTAGACTTTAGGGAAATACATTTAAAAAATGGTAAGAGAGGGGCACCTATATGGCTCAGACAGTTAAGTATCTGACTTCAGTTTAGGTCATAATTTCAGGTCATAATTTCATGGTTTGAGAGTTTGGACCCCACGTTGGGCTCTGTGCTGACAGCTCAGAGCCCGTAGTCTGCTTCAGATTCTGTGTCTCCCTCTCTCTGCTGCTGCCCTGCTCATGCTCTCTCTCTCTCTCTCTCTCTCTCTCTCTCTCAAAAACAGAAACAAAAAGCACTACAAATATTTTTAAAATGTTGGGAGGAAAGTGACTTGATTTCAAGACCATCCATTTTAAAATGGAAGATGGCTCCAGCGTTATAAAAGACTCTGAAACATGAAATTACCAGTAAAATCATTGACCTGCATTTTTCTAAAGCCTGGCTTTGTTACTTAGTAGTGTCTAAGTCTCAGACATGGCTTGTCTTCACTTCATTTTCCTAATTTATAAAATGGTAGTAACAGTAATACTTTTTCTTACAAAGAAATTGGGTATTTCCATGAGATGTAATTGTAAAGAAAATTCAGAATGAATTATGTGCACATAGTAGACAATATATGGCTGTTAGCTATTATACTGAAGGTGGAGACACCCAAGTATCCAAACAGTTCTAGGATAAAAGATACAGGATCAAACACGGGGCAGCAGAGAGAGGGGGGTAAGTCAAGATAGTGTGGAACAAAGGTCAGCAGAACCACTGGGACTGAAAAGTCAAGTCTCTTTAGGGAGAGGGATGCAGTAGCACTCTGCATTTCCAAAGAATAAAGTGAATCTGGAAAAATCGAATACAATTTGCCATGGCTCTGGATGCCAGGAGTGATGTGGTCTGCGTGGCCAGCAGCTTTGCAGAGAATAAAAATATCAGGTACCAAAAAGAACTTAAAACCTGGGGGAAAGGAACTAAAATTTACAGGCTTAAAATTTTTAAAAATAAATATAAAGGTCTGCAATTTAGGTCAAAAGTTCAAAATTATGTGGAAAAATCGGCATTACCTTGGAGACAAATTTGTTTTGTGATTAGTGAGTAGTATCTTTATTTGTAATACTGATCACTAATATTGTGTATTTTTTTGCACATTTTTTTTTTTTTTTTACATCTACTGTGTACTTACCAGAATGGATGTTTCCAGAGAGCACGGAGCTCACGCATCTTGTCCACAGAAGCCTATGATGTGTTTAGTACAGTGACGGGCTCAGGGCAGGTAGTCTAGAAATACTTTTCAACAAAGGCACTACTTTACCTTGGAGGGAGGAGTTTCTTAACCTGTCTGAGCTCCTCAGTCCTTATCTCCAGAATTGTTATAATAAATGAGATAACACACATAAAGCACTTGGCCTGATGTCTGGCCCACTGCAACTTCTCATAAATGCTAATTTGGTTCTTCCTACCTAATGCTGCTGTGTAGTGGATAAATTCCATGCTTTCTAGAGGCATTCTGTGGTATGCAGCGACACAGGACTGGCCTTCTTTAAATACCATTCCTCACAAAGTCCAGAATCTCCTAGGTATTTTATTTTTGCTAGAAACTCCTGAATTACATTACAATGAAAGTTTCTATTTATACTATATCTGTAGTAAAATATTGGTGAACATATCAAAGAAATTCATGTGTACTAAGTTCAGTAAACATTTATTGATTTTTAGTACATTACATAGAGATAATACCACCTCTGTTTTCAAAGACTATATATGGCCCAGGTGGGTGGACTTAGATTAAAGAGCTGTACTGCAAGAAATATACTTTTAGGGGTACCTGGCTGGTTCCATAGGTTAAGCATCTGACTTCAGCTCAGGTCATGATCTCACAGTTTGTGGGTTTGAGCCCCCGTGTCAGGCTCTGTGCTGACAGCTCAGAGCCTAGAGCCTGTTTCGGATTCTATGTCTTCTTCTCTCTCTGCCCCTCCCTTGCTCGTGCTCCATCTCTCTCTCAAAAATAAAAAAAGATTAAAAAAATTTTTTTTAATGTTTTATTTATTTCTAGGAGAGAGACAGCATGAGTAGGAGAGGGTCAGAGAGAGAGGGAGTCACAGACTCTGAAACAGGCTCCAGGCTCTGAGCTGGCAGTCAGCACAGAGCCCGACGCGGGGCTCGAACCCGCAAACCGTGAGATCATGACCTAAGCGAAAGTCGGACGCTTAACCAACTAAGCCACCCAGGCGCCCCAAAAAAAGATTAAAATTTTTAAAAAGATACACTTTTAAAAATGTAAAGAGGAATCAGGGCCACCATTATTTTCAGTTTATGATTTTTTTGTTTTGTTTTACAAAGTTGATATTGAACTCTTGGAGACATCAATTTTAATACTAATAATTGTGTACTTAGAGTTTCCTTTGGTTAGACAAAAGCACTGCAAAGCAATAAAACAAATTACAAAGGATTATTTGGCTAGTTTTTTAAACTTCAAATCCAAATGAAAACAATTATATTGGAGACATCCATTTAAGAAATGGGTGAATCATAAGGTCAAATTATCTTTAAAACAGAATCAAATGA
The DNA here is from genome assembly GCA_017311185.1 of Proteles cristata cristata. NCBI lineage: Eukaryota > Metazoa > Chordata > Mammalia > Carnivora > Hyaenidae > Proteles > Proteles cristata. The sequence goes on from JAESUZ010002988.1 coordinate 2,310,451, forward strand.
CCATTGAAATCTCTTACAACAGACATTTGGCTTAGGAAAATTGTTTTCTTTTGGTTGAGACTCAGCATTTATACATTTGCTGTTTTAAAATTACTTCTTAAGATTATCTTTGTATTATAATGGAATTGTTGTGCAAATATGGCTTACTACATAAAATGAGAGCTATTATGGTCTCCCTTACGGTTCCGTCACCATCCGTGGAGTCGTCCCAGGCCTCTGCACAGTCTGCCCTCTGGTGCCCCAGGTCTGTGCTGCCACAGTCACATTCTCCAGTTTATTAGCTCTGAAATAAGAAGCAAATTCTGACCTCAAAAAGAGACTTGATCGATGTAGCCTGAATGCAATTTAAAAGAATCAAATACTATCAAAGGCTGATCTTGAAAGAAAGTTTTCCATCATTAAAAAACAAAACAAAAAATAATAGATCTTAAAATGCCAGCTGAATGTAGTTTCTAATCATGAAACAACAAGGCATGATATGGCAGAAACTTTTCATATACCACATTTGACTTTCTGCAAGGCGTATAAATTACTTGTAGAAATTGTAAAGAGCAATGTTTCTATTAGAAAAACCTTTCAGACAATAATATGCCTGCTATGCATTTAGCCTTCATTATTTCATAGATTCTTCCTTCAGGAAAAAAAGAAAACAAATTATAGCCATAAAAAGTTAACAATTTTTCTCCTTAGAGATATTTTTAAGAATTAAGCAGGGATTCAAATAAATTTACTTACTGATCATATGCTGCTTGTAAAATTTCTTCTTTTAAGCTTAGTGCCAAAACTCTTATACTTTAAATAAACATAGGAAATAAATTCAAGGGGAAAAAAAGGATGTACTGAAACTCTAAAATATGGTTTAGAGTTTATAAATCATATGATGAAAATTAGTTTCATTAATTTAAACAAGCTGCCAGACTTTATGAAAGACATCTTCATATCCCAAATTGGTATTTAAGATGTGATAGGTCTGCAGTCTTGTTTTAACCTGAAATGATCAAAATCTGGTTACTTAATACTTCATTAACTATAATCCATTAAAGAAGATGACTAAATTCAGTATCCACTAGCTGCATATGTGATCATAGCTGACATTTTGTGGCATTAACAGTTTGTAATAATTGTCGTTCCACATATGGGATATTATTGATATGATTAGCAGTGTATAAAATGAATAGCAAAGGAAAGTTATGCATCTTACAGGGGAATAGCTGGCAATCTTTTTAAAAAATGTATATATAGCACTGGAAAACCAAAAATCTGAGAACTGTGCATTAAGTGAAGTATTATGAATTAATTTGCTAGGGGTGGAAAACAGACTTGTGGGTGATTTTAATGATGAGCTATATTGAATTTCTTGAACAACAGCATGCATGTCTTTGATGATATCAGTCTCAGAAATGGATCATTTTAAAGAGCGAAGGCAGCAATTACGGAAGGTTGTCAGATTACAAAAATTCAGCAATTAGACAAGAATTTTATCAGGGCATGATTCACTGTAGGTATGGGTTTTTATATTGATTTCTGTTATAATAAAATATTTTAATCTCTCTCAAGATCTCTCTAGTTTAACAAAATCCTCCCACCAGATATGCAAACTAGAGCCAGACTAGTCATTTTGGAATTGTGAAAAAAAAGAGGGGGGGGAGGGTAATAACGTGTTGTGTGTTCAACTCTACTGTTCCAATTCATTTCAATGAGAATCAGTCAATAAAAAGTCTCTGTTTCAGCAGAGGCGGGAGGAGAAACAAAGGGACTTAATGAAATGATCTGTTTACAAAATGCTAAGTAGGGTTCTATGAGAAAACAGCATTAAATCCAATTTTCGTCTCCTAATGCAATTTAGGAAGTCTCATATTCTCCCAGTTTTTGCTTGTCATTTTTTTTTTTTTTTGTAAATGGACTGAGGCATGTGGACTTTTTTCTTCATGTTAATTTTTTTAAAATAAGCTATTTAACTTTCTTTCTCTTCAACTTTGCTACAGTATTTCTAAACAGCCCAGAAGAGATAAATCAACGCCTGAACTGTAACCTTACACTTATATACTTGTTAAATGACTTTTTTACAGTCTGTTATTGCTAGAAATTGGATTGCTTTTAAACTAATGCTGTCTGGCGGGCAAAAGTGAGTGAAACCGCAAAGCCTGGAGGAACACTAATTACTTGTTTTAATTAGCAGCAACTTTCACTAGAGTATAATCTCCCTACAGGCCACTTTTCGGTAGGTGTGGAAAAAAAAATCATGTAGGAACAAACTGATAATCTCTGACTTATGCCTAAATGAGAGCAGAACTCTGCGTCTAGTGTAGACATATTCTGTACAAGCCTCTAAACCCGCCGGGAGCAGGGCCTACCAGACCTGGCTACCCAATTCAAAGATCTTTAGCAATCAGTTACACAATAGAGCCCCCTATTTTATGCTGCTACATCATAAAAGTGGTCCTTTTGTTACATTTCCATCCTGAAAAGGGTCTTAATCCCTTTCTTTTCAGGCCAGTCTATGGCAAATTCCATTGGGACATCCCATTCGCCACAAGGACTGAAATGACCCACTCCGAAAGCAGCATGTGAAGCTTTGAGCCTTTTTTTTCCCCCTGCCACTCTCCAGAGAACATTAAATCGTACTTTTCATTCCCCTCACCATAGGGGGAACCCCCTTAATGATGACAGAGAAAGAAAAATTCCATCACACTGTCCTATGATACCATTCTGTTGTCAAGCAGGCGTTTCCCTGGTCAGAGAATCAAACATGGCTTCCAGCAGGTGGATGGTGCTGAAGGTCACAGGCAGCCAAATGCAGAGGTTACACACGGAGGAAGCTCAGGTTCCCACAGCAAATTAAGTCATCTGTGAAGCCTTCTCATTTCCCAGAGACTAAATTTATGACTGCTCTAAAGGGTCATCATCGCTTGCATGCACATGTGCTTTAATGAAAGTATTTGAGAGTTTAGAAGAGCAGGATCGTCCCAATTAAAAACATATACATGAGCTGCATGTTTAACGGAATGAGTGAAATAGTCACATCTGTGTATATCACTCTTTTATTACTGATTAAGGAGGCAAACACTTCATAATTTTTAATAATTTAAAAATAAAATCTTAAATACTAAATTGAACATGGGTGTATTTCCGAGGTAAAAGTGGAAGTTAAATGTTAAGTGTGAAAGTGGAAGTAAAAAAAAAATTTATTGGGAAATAGTAAAAGTTTTTTCATTGTTATGAAAAACTATTTTAATTTTTACATTAAGGATACTGGAAAAAACCCACAATATTATAGTTATGTAATGTTATTATAAATCTTGATTATTATGCTATAGTTTCATATAGAGCTTGAAATGTGTATTTCATTTAAAAAAATCAGAGCTGACTTAAAATGATTTTTTATAAAATAAAGAATAGTAAATTAGTTTAGATTTAATAACCTGAACTTGATGAATTTTACTCAAATTAAAAATAAAGTTTTCTCATAGATTTTACCATATTTAAATTTTTATTTAAAATACCTTTTAAATTACTGTAATTCCTGTTCAAAAGATAAGATTGAACAGGACTCTTATTCCATTTTACACAAATGACTTAGGGAATTACCTAATAAACTTTCACAGCTGTTAACATGTCCAAATGTAAATGGTGATACCATTGTAAATATTCCCTTGACCAGATTATGGTATTTTTTAAATGTAGATATTTGTTGAAAAATGTTGTTCATTCTCTTGATTAATAACCTAAAAGGGACCTTAATTTAAAAGTTCTCCCTCCTCTCTACAGGTATAATTTGCAAAGTTTATTTATATATAATCACATATCATAGGGAGCTATTTATATATATATATATATAATTTCATATGTATATCATATACATATTTATTTATCTCATACTCCAGGATTTAAATACTATGAATTACAAAAATAACCTAAAAAGTCAAAGCAAACTCAGAACAAAGCCTACCAATTCTAGAACACAACAAATAGTTTTTCCTGCAATTTTTATATTACTCAGGTGATAATGTTTTCCCATTCTTTGTCCTTTGAAATATCAAGAAAACAAACCCTCCAAAATGCTTATACTGTTACTTCCCTGTGTTGCCACAGAATGTTCCTTCCCAGAAATCTATTTTAGCTTGCATTAAGGTACCCTTAGTTACTGTTTTGTAAATAGTGAAAACTCACAATGCATTTCTACAAATTATCAAATCTTTGGCCTGAGATTCATTTTCTTCAATGGCAAGCTTGTGCTTTGGTTGTGTGCAGCTTGCTGGAGGTAGGGTATGCTGTGCATGAGATAGCAAAAAGAGATCTGAATGAGTAAAAGTAAACATCCAGAATAAAGGAGTAGTTGAAAGGGGCTTTGTGAACAAGGGGTGTTGCAGTGGAGGAGAATGGGTGGGGGGAGGCTGCCCCAAACCCTTTGTTTCCCTTCACAGTGGTGCCTCTGAGGGACCTGCATTGTGCCATGAATGAACGGACCATCTCTCAAACAGGCTAATAGTCATCCCTTGCAAGTGCATTTAAACCATCTAGCCTAAATATTTAGAGTTATTTGGAGCTCTTTTCTCATTAATTAGTGGCTACCTACCTACCCCTCCTCAATTTCCTGTACACTCTTTCCCTGAAACTTTCTACAAGGCACATGCTGAAATCACTAGCTAAAAGTTTTGCCTGGGACTGGTGTTGTTTCATTGAGCCTGAAGAAAAAGTGTTTATTTTGTAAGATTTCTATGCTTTGTAGAGAACCTGTACATCAAATGAGATGCAAACTCAAACAGAATTTGTTCCTATAATCCAGTTTTACTTTCTGGGCAGAAAGGCTTTTTGAACACAGGTTTAGTTTCTTTGCTCTTAAGTGGGAAAAGAAAACCCATGTCTGAGGAATTATCTTTCAGAGTCTATACACCACAAAGGAAATAACTAATTACAGGTTGCAAAAGGAAAAAGAAAAAAAGAAACACAGTGTTTTCTTTTTCCTTTCACTAAATATCAATGTATTTTTGTTTTATAATTCTGAAGTTCTTCAGGTAGGTATCTTGTTGGAAAATAAAACTTGAATGTCCACGAGGGACTCAATCACTGTTTCCAAGTATCATCTGAATTCCATTATTAACTTTTTCAGTACTGTGACTGGTGATTAGCCTCCTAGAGATACTCCATCAATAAAAGGATTTAATTTAATTACCAGAAGTCCAAGTATAGAAGCTATGTATACTTTATCATTATTTATATGAGCATATATACATACATGTATTATATAGCTGATAGCTTATTTGATAAGGCTTTATGAAAAGGGTAAATTTTTCTTCTGGAGTAACCAGTGATAAAACTATAAAAGATTTTAATTATTGACCTTTGAAGCAAATATTCCTGACTCAAAATACCTTCCCCAATTATGTATAATGCAAAATTTGGAGGTGTGGGCATAATTACTATTTTGGTATTATAGTTCTTTTTATCTTTGGAGAACATTTGTCTTTGACTTTAACATATAAATGCCAAAACAAAGATAATCTTAACATTTGAGAAGATGTGATAATACAAGCAAATATTTTAATTATAAATAATTATAACTTTATCAGCACTTATGTATGGGTTCTCGTTACATGGATAAGTTCAAATTGTAAAAATTAATTAAGCTGGTGTTTATTATTTGTTTCCCTTTAATATCTATATTTTAGTTGAGTAAATATCCTATTTACAATTTTAAGTTATTTCTGGAATCTTAGAACTTCAGGCGTTACCTTACAAATTGTCTAATATAAATTCCTCTTCAGGTCTTTTTTGAATGGACACTTTTATACCTAGACTGTCTTGACAGGGTGGAAGTCACTGACCACACATCTATGACCTCCTTAAAAAGGGTAATAAACATCAAGAACTATGCAAACCAAGATACAAATTCTTAATTACAAAGTATTCTTAAATTTTCTAAGAGATAACAAGTTGCATAAGACAAGTTTGCTTACTTCTAAGAATTCAAAATATAGAAAAGAGGAAGTTAGACATATTCATAAGTAATGTGTCAGTTCTTCTGATCGAAATACAAAGAATTATGGAGTGTCTTGATAAATGCTAACAATGTAACAGTTTTTGCTTTAAGGGTTTTACCTGAATACTATTTATTTTTCATGAGAGCCCTGTGAAATGGTTACTACTATTTCCACTCTACGATGGAGAAACTACAACTTTAAAAACATGGAGTTAGTAAGTGTTGAAGAATGAATGTCAGTGAAGTCAGTCTTTCTCTGCAATCTGTGTTCTTCTCTTCTACTATATGAGACTAAAATACTTCTTAGGTCTCCTCAAAGTCCCCAAAAGGCAAGCAAGTGTAATTGTGTGACTTTTTCAGATGAAATGAATGTTCAGTATGAATTAGACAGTGATAGAACTTGACATATTTATTTTCCAACTTGTTAATTTAGATGGTAAAATGGATTTACACACAGAAACTCTATTATAAATGTATTCCCCAGTTTACAAATATCTGTTTAACTCCTGGTTAGGACTTTTGTGCTAAACTTATGGATCAAATTGCTGTGTTTTAAGTTTTATGAAGTATTCATTGTTTAATATGTATTCATTATGTATTCTGTATGACATCAAAACATTACACCATGATAATTAGGCCCACATATTCTAACAGAAGAAACATTGAATTATTGAATTCATTTTGATAATTCCTATAGTAAATATATTTTCATAATATTCTAGGAATACAATAGAAAGTAGATTTGTTCTGATTAGTGAATTTGTGAATTTTTTTTGTTTATTTATTATTTAGGAGAGAGAGCACACACACATGAGTGCAGCAGGGGCAGAGAGAGAGAGGGAGAGAGAGAATCCCAAGCAGGCTCCATGCTGACAGCACAGAGCCTGCCCCTCCTCCACTCATTTGCACACTTGTGGATTCTTTCAAAATAAAAAAAAGTTTTTTTTTTTAAAAAAAGAATAGGGGCTTTAACACTAAATACACAAACACATAAAATAAATACATTATGATAAAAAAAGGTTAAGACAGTGTTTTGAAGAGCAACTATTAGGAGAATCTACTTCACATTTGGTGCTCAGGAAAATTACTCTTGAGAAGTGAGATGAAGAATGGGAAGGAGAGGTGAGAGAAAAATAAAATAATGAATTTTCTAAGAAGAAAGAACAGCTATGTGGCAAGTCCATAAAATAGGAAAGAGCTTAGAATATTCTGGAAACTGAAGGAAAAGAGAAATAACCACTATAACTAAACATAAAAAGCAAATAGGAGAACAGTTCAAAATGACTTTGGCGATGTGGCTCAAGAGCCATATTATATATGAAAACTCCTTTAAAAATATTTATTTATTTTGAGAGAGAAAGGGAGAGAGCGAGCTGGGGAAAGGCAGAGAGAGAAGGAGAAAGAATCTCAGGCAGGCTCTGTGTTTTCAGGGCAGGGCTCAGTCTTACAAAACACCAGATCATGACCTGAGCTGAAGTCAAGAGTCCTATACTCGAGTGACTGAGCCACTCATGTGCCCTGAAGAAAACTTTTAAAGAGCTGGATTTAATCCCAAATTCAATGGAAGCTATGTAAATTCTTTATAACTGTTAGCTATTATTATTTTTACTTATATTGTAAAGTATTTGCCGGCTCTTTCTAATAAAACATTATATTCATAATACTAACATAGCATTGAACTTTCAATATTTTTTCTTGGTAGAAATTTGAAGTTGGGGCACCTGGGTGGCTCAGTCAGTTAAGTGTCCGACTTGGGCTCAGGTCATGATCTCACAGCCCGTGGGTTCGAGCACCACCTCGGTCTCTGTGCTGTCAGCTCGGAGTCTGGAGCCTGCTTCGAATTTTGTGTCTCCCTTTCTCTCTGTCTGCCTCTCCCCTGCTCACACTCTGTCTCTCTCTCAAAAAGAAGTAAACATTTAAAAAATAATAATAAAAAAAAAGAAATTTGAAGTCTTTTCAAACCAAAAGCATGTTCTCAGCAGAAAAAATAATGCCATTTCTTCCTATAATTTATCCCCTGATGTGGTAACTCCTAGGCAGCCTCTGAAAGCTACCTACAGTGGCACAGGACTTAACAAAGAAAGAAAAAGGGCCGAAGGGAAAAAGAGAATTGAGGTTCCATCTGTTGTCAACACTGGAAACAAAATGTCCTAATGGCCATAGTGAGGGCCAAAATAGTACTTACGGCAGTTGTGAGGTTTAAATAAAATAATCCATTATATTTCAGTCAGGATATGATGTGCCATGTCATGGTGTTTTAGTAAATATTAATTATTATTGTTATATTTAATGTATAATTCTGGTGAAGTAACTTTTCTCCCAAAATGATGTAAAGGGTAGTAGGGAGGTAAGCATTCTACAAACTATTTTTTATCAGTAGTTCTCATTTATAGAGGCTAGCTTTTCTGCTATAAGTTACATGCAACATACCAAGCTGTCACTGAATAAAGTCATTACTTTGAGGGCAAGTGAATCGACCAATTATTTTTCAGGTTTTTTTCTTTAAATAGTTTATTGTTAAGTTGGTTTACATAGAACACCCAGTGTTCATCCCAACAAGTGCCCTCCTCCATCCCCATCACCCTCCTTCCCTTCCCCCGCACCCCCATCAGCCCTCAGGTTGTTTTGTGAATTAACTAATTTTATACATAAGTCCAGATAAAAGTTTGATTGTTTCAAGGGAAGTTTCGCTCCTTTTTTGCGTATCTCACAATAGTGTAAGGCCATTTGGGATCACATCACCCAAACTTGGATAGTTAATGTCATCTAATAAGACAAAGGAGGTATAGATTCCTTCCTTTTTCTTTTGCATCTGAACATGCCACAGGTGTAAGAATGTGACCATTGCCCTCCAAACCAGTTTTCTCTCACTGTGTCTCCCCATAAGCATCTAGATGCAGATCCTCCTGCAGAGGACTCCCAGGGGAAAGGTACATCCATGAGATAGAGGTAGCCTGAGTCCAGGTTACCATATGAGAGCTCTCCCAACCAAACGCTGGGCTCAAACTGCTGCATAAGCGAAAAATAGACATTTATTGCGGTAAGCCATTTGTAGAGATCTTTCAATTTTTTGTTTTAGCTATTGGAGTAACTTGATTAAATACCTGAGATACTGTGGAAAATGCCATTCTCTCAAAGTATAAACATATTTTTTTTTAAAAAAGCACTTAAAATTCCCATCTTTCTCCCTGCTTTAGTTCTCTGTTTCTCCTAATAGTACCATCATGTTCCCAGTCTCTCCATTTCAAAATAGTGGTGTTATCATTGGCTCTGTATTATTCCTGATACATTATTGGGTTGCCATCCTTGGTAAAGTTTGAATCTTCAGTGATTCTTACACCTGCTCTTTCTTAAGCTAATATAGAAGGTCATAGTTTTGGCTTCTTTCCTTGATCATTATTTTCATAAATCATCCACAATTTATTTGATTGTCAATATGTGCTGAGCACTGTGCTAGGGAGTTATCACTCGAAATTCAGCCAGGATACAGAAACCACACAGTAATTTGAATCAGGAAAATTCAGTATAAAGAATTAACTAGCATAAAGAGTAAAAAAGGATTCTAAGGCTAAAGAAGTAACAAATGAAAAAAACAGCTACTCGTATCTAAGGCCATGGGAGAGTGAACAAGAAGGAATTAAGAATTTAGAAAAGGATTCCTCCTTCAAATGCAGAGATTCTTATGGGAGAAATTAGGACTCCAACAGAAATAGTGTTCTGCTGGTTAAGAAATTTGCAGAAGTAAAAAGAGGAGCCAACTAGCCTCTAAGAATTACCCATGGGGAAGGAGGAGGGTGAGAAATCTGTTCAAGGATGGGGAAGTTGTACTTCATTCTTAGGAATGTCCCATTGGGTGATTGAGAAACTTGGTGGGTACTATCAGGCCACTCCCTATAAAACCTACAAAAGGTTTGCCAAGTGGCCAAGGAAACTGCCAGAGGGAATGGATGGACTGGTCCCTAAAAATGGTCTGTTTTTCACTTTTACTTGTGTTCCTCCAGTTCCCTCTCTTAACAAGGCCTTGTGTCAAGTCAGCTGGTGAAGGAAAAATGTTTGCTGGATCAATTATACTAAGTAGAGCAAAGAAGATGGGTTTTGAGCTGAGAAGTATGAATGTAATAATTAGCACAGGAATCAGAGAATTACAACAAAGTCCCCACTACTTGGACCATGATATAGAAGTATTTGCAACAGATTTGGGGAAGTGTTATGGTAGGGGTATATAAAATATTGATAGGAATATGGAGAAGTTCACTTAGTCCCTACTGGGAAATGGGAAAATGATCATGGAAGAGCTGATGTTTTGAGTGAGTTTTCAAAACATGAGTGGGCAGTAGCTGGATGGATGGTGCATGGATAAAAAGGAGGAAATTTTCTAGATAGAGGAAAGAGCAAGGGCAAAGGCTACAAGTGAGTTAGAGCATTGTTCATATGGTGAATCATAAATTACGTAAATTTTAAACTATGGCAAAAAGGCAACCCTAATCTGTTAGCATGGGCTAGATCATAAATTTTTCTTTTCTTTTCTTTTCTTTTCTTTTTTTTTAGTTTTTAAATGTTTTACATCAGAGATTAATGTAAGGATTAGAAATTGTTGGTCAAATTGAGGGGAGGTTCAAAATCAGAATAACAACACTGAGTGGTATTGTCAGAGTAAACTTGATAATAGTTCTGCAAGGGTTGATATCTCTAATTGCTACGAAGACCACATGCTTACATATCTGGTACATAGCATAGATTCAAACACTATTTGCTGAATAGATGAATGAATGAGTGAATTATAGTTCATTGTAAAGATGGTATCTAATTTGACCTGAGTTAGAAGTAACTGAGTATTCAGTTGTAGAAGTTGAGGAGCCAGGTGGATATAAATCACCAACTCAAGGTAGAGTTCTGTCAAGAAATTTAGTTTGGGAAGTTGCCAAGATACGGGCAGGATTTGAGCTCTTGAGTCTAAATAAAATTGTTTAAGGAGAGTGTAATGGAATGATATGAAATGAGGGTTATGACAGAAGTTGGAAACATCAGTAGTTAATACAGAACTAGAGAAAAAGGAGTCAGAAATGAGATTGAGAAATAACCAAAGATTTTGGACAAGGTAGTGATAGAAAGGTAATTTGAATACAAAGGACGAGAGGGATCAAGAAAGAAATGGCAGTCAGTAGACTCAACATAAGAATCAAGTTAAGATTTAAAAAAAATATGTTAGTATCTTTTAATTAGCTTTCTCTCCCTAACTTTATAACATAACCTATGTACTGTTCTCTGTGGAGTCTAGGTCTCATCATTTAACTTCCTCTTTAAAAATGTTTGATGATTCCTCATCCCTCTCAAATCATAATCAAGAACTAATCACCTAGGACTCAGGACAGCTGTGACCTCTGCTTTGCATCCCCTTGCATTTCACTGGGACTTGGCCACACTCAGCCTTTTTATTGGTATTTGTGTACTGCACTTATCACATCTGTGATGCCCCTCAACTGGACTGTAAGTTTTCTGAGACCAGGAACTGAGTCTTACTCTTTGCATCTCTGCAGATTTAGCACGATGCTTTTTTTTTTTAATGCTTTAAGCATCATATTCTGAAAATTGAACTAGATTTTCTTTCCTGATAATGCTTTTAATTAACATTGAAGCTTATCAATCAGGTGTTATTTTCCCATTTTCCCTGTGGGAACGTTCAGTGGAACTTTTAGTGGAACCAAAGTTCCTTTCTACATTACCATTCTGTGGAAAACTGGAGCTTCAAACTAGGACTGAAGACTGAAATATTTACCACATTTTATCACACTGCCAATGGAAGGATGCCAATAAATATTTATTTAATAAAATTGGTTTCAATGGATATGTACTTTGGAAATGGTTTTCAGTTGTGCTGGTAGAGTTCCTTCCCTGGTCTTTTTTGGCTGTTATTTAACTGTACACATGGATGATGATATAGAAAGTGAGGGTGGGGGACAGAAGGATAATAAGTTGTAGAGAACAGAATTAGGATTTTGAATGATACTGACAGGGTTGAAACGACGGGTTAAAGTGAATGAGTTGAAATTCAACTGGGAAGAATTCTGGAGGATGCATTAGCAGTGGGGAGGCACAAAAGGTGAAAGAGCAGTTACAAGGGTTTTAAACAGTCCAGGAGAGAAGAAATGAGGACCTGAACTCTGTTAACAGGAATGGATGTGAGTGACATGGAGCATTTCGAGCCCATATACCTTGAAAAGTGAATGGATGCAAGTATGAGGAAGAAACATTCAAATGGGACTTTAAATATTTGAGCCAGAATAACACAGGAAAGCTGAAGACATTGGCAGAGACAGAGAGGTCAGAAGAGGGACCCACATGGGGAGCGGAATGAGAAGAACAGTGATTTCCGCTTTGGGCATGCAAGTTATTCAAGTGGACATAAAATCATTTTCTTTTTGAAAATTGGGACACTGTGGATTCATCTCATTTATTTTAGGCAAGGTAATAAGCATTTTCATAAGTTTTAAAGCTGTATAGTACTGTGCACGCATACTTTGTGCGAGCAACAAAGCAGAGTGCTTTATATGTCTCCTCTTACCTAATTGTCATAACTTGCCTTGGAAATCCATTTATAGCTGAGGAAATTGAAGCTGGCAACTAGAAGAGACAACTTAAGATGCCCAGAGACATATTTTAAGGCATTCAAAGACATTTGTGGAAATCACTAAAGTTCATATAGAATGCATTATTAAAGCTCATATTAAGTGAAATTGCTTTCTTTCTGTAATATTTCTGCCTAATGTAAACCATTCATTAAAACATGTTCATTTCAGTGGAGTTGATACATACCTTTGGTTCCCATTTTGTCACCATTTTAACTTTTACTCATAGGCTGAATCTATCTGATTCTGACCTTGCTTAGGAGGAGCTCTAGCACTCCAAACTACAATAGTGAGTCTCATCCCTCTGGCTTCCCTTAGGTAGCCATATCCCATGCCTCTGAGGAAAAGAACTTGGGTATCCTCTGAGATATGTCTTCTTGAAACTCTCCTACTATCTCTGGGCTTTCTAGGATTACTGTCTGCACTAGCTTTTGAAGTTTGAAGGAGAGTTTCACAAACAAATAGGAGAAGAAAGAAATTCCAGATGGTTGAAACAGTATGTACAAAGCACAATGTAAGAAGGGCACAGCAGACTGAGGTAATGGTGTTAATGATATTTGTTACATGCTTTATATATAAAGAGTCTTTAGCCTGAAGGCTGAAGATAAATACCCAGAGATAGGTGGTTTTGTGTTTCACTTTTATCTTCTTAGAACAAGTGATTTTCCCTTTTTGTTCATTTTTGTATACCAAGCATAGCCAAAGTGGGTTTTCCTGTTTCCAGTCTTATCCTTAAAACTGTATCTCATCCTTGACTTTCTCTTCTTGGCGATGGTCACAAAGGTCCATGACATTTGTACTTATAAATCTTAGTTCATCAAAACTTTATGGTTTTTTAGGATAGTCTTTCCTTATTTCTTCGTAAGTTTTGCTTTTATTTTTGTTTTGCTTAACTGTTTCGCACTTAAGAATCTTCTTTGGGGAATTGAGAGAGTTCTAGAAACCAGATGCCTACACCTTTGCTTTACTTTATAAGTGGCTTTCTTGAAAACCTAAAGCACATGTTTAGGAATCTCCAACAGACAATTTTTACACTTTTATGAACCCCTAGATGACCTATGGCAGTTTACTGTTAGTTGTTCTACCTAATATTTAGTTTTCCTTTATTTTCTGAGTGAATTCCATAAGCTTTACCGGGATACAGAATAAAGACCACATATCTCATGTTCATGGGTCTAAATTATGCCTTTTGGATGTAAGTAGAGATTATGGGTGTACAGAAAGTGTCCTTAAAGGAAAGTAACATCACTTTTCCTCTAGTAAGGATGAAATTATTGGAATTCTAGCTGCCATCTTGGACTGATTAAGAGGACCACATTAGAAAAGCAGTAGCAGCGATAGTGGCTAGTAGTGTATGTAACATTTGCCATCTCCCAGGAATTATTTGTTGCACTTTGCATATGTTATTTCACATGCAACTCGTATGCATGTGACAGTCATATGAAATGGAGATCTCAGTTTCCTCATCTCTAAATAGAGCTTAAGAGTAGGGTTCACATAGCCACATTGCCTGGGTTATATTTGATGTGGCCTTTTATAATCTGTATTTTACTTAACAAGTGAAGAGTCACATAGCCACATTGCCTGGAGTTAAGCATGTGGCCTTTTATAATCTGTATTTTACTTAACAAGTGAAGAGTTAAAAACAGTACCTGGACATGAGAAGCACTCATTAAATGTTAGCTACTGTTACGTTTGAGTACTTATTACAAGTTATTACCCACAGTTCCAATTAGAAATTTCCATTAAAGTAATTTATAGTTAGTAATTATAAATCTATTTACAGATGTAGATATGCAGGCACAGAGAGATGAACTGACTTGACAAAGATTGAACAGCTAGGAAGTGGTGAAGTTGGGTGCTGTGTCCATGTTCTTAACCTATTCCATTTTGAATGAAAGGCTGAGCGGGACGTGGAATCTGCACTAATTTGTTATGTTGCTACCCTCACCCTGGAGAGCTGACCTTGGGACTTTTTCAACCTAGAACCAAATCTTATGCACTAGGCCAGTTAATTTGGATTTTCTGTTGCATGCAGCTGAACTGAATTCTAACTGTCTTAATTTCTTCCAAGGTCATTGACACTTTCAGATCATTACACAATTCTTTCTTTTAGATCAAGACGAAGCTTAGAGTAACAATTCTTTTTCCCCTTATATCTTCTGTGAGATAAAATTATCAGCAACATTAGTGAAGCATTTTAAACAGGAAATTCAAGTTTTAATGGAGTCGATGTTCCCATGGATATATGGATAGATGGAGACCCCCAGCTCTATCAGCAACTTTCCCCAGGTCTGAATCATTTATTTCCTGTATTAGGAGATCATCGTTCATATCTCCTCTATGTTTGGGCATTCAGTAATACATCTCCACCATCGAAACACTAGAATCTCTCTCTTTTCAAATTTTCATCTACTCTCAAGCACACTTTAATATTCATGGCCATAGATTTTAATAGAAGTACATATCTGATGAGTTTATCTCCAAGACTTCTTATAGTTGAACTCATGACTTTAGGAACAAGAAGGTATTGAGAATGGTGGACCTCTTTGCTTAAACAAAAACACTATTTTGTTGTTTCTGCTAGGAGTGTCTAATGGAAATATGGTAGGATTTGAGACCTGCTTTCTAATTTTGGCTCTTAGGAACTATTAAAATTGTTTAGTATAAAACAGCAGAACTTAAAAAGCAAGACAAAATGGTGAGCAAATATTAACATTTAAGCTAACAAATTTAGAAGCATAGTTGAATCTAATCTAATGTTTTCTATTTGTTTTATTTGATGCTATCAGGTAATATTCAGTTGGAGTATAGAAATTCAACTATAGATCTTATTGTCTACAATTTCAGTGGTCTGACTAGATATAGAAATTCATCTTAGCACATTTTAATAATTTTCTTTTTTACTTAATTTTGCTTTTACTAATTCTTATAAGTGAGAACTGGGAAATCCATGTGTTTGAACATGAGGAGGGAAAAAATATGTGTGTAAATTTTACCAGAATATCCAAATGGAATATCTTTTGAAAACCGATCCATCTTTTTTTACTGCCACCTAAGTAGTCAACCACAAGTATGTTTTGATTTAACCTCGAATCTTCTCAGATATACTCAGAGGTGTAACACTAACACACTAAAGTAAACACCACAAAACATCCTTTGCCTTTGAAACATAACTGCTGTCATAATGACCATCTGCTGGCTGTAGGTTTTGAACATTCAGTGACCTCTGACATTTATGACAAATTATGTACCAAAGTGCTAGTGACGCCTTGTTAAAATGAAGCCAGAGGCCCTCAAGTTCCCAACCCCTCTTGTCTTTAAAAGCGTGGGTTAAATGGCAGCAAGAGGTAGCCTGGACAGAAAACAGACATGGCGACAGCTAAAAGGAAATGAAATCCTAATCCTCTACCCTTTGACTTTTGTAGCTGGCTCACTGCAATGTGCTTTCAACCATTAAACAACCTTAACCTTAGGAAGAGCCAGACCAGTTAAAATTGACTGAAAATTTGCACATCACCACGCAGGACTTTATTGATTCTTATTTGAAAATTGCGGGGAGGACAGTTGCTTGCTGCAATATTTTTAACCAACAAAATGCTTCTCAGTCACCTCCGGTGCACAGTGAAATTGATGTCATATAAAAAGCAATGTGAAGAACACTTTTCAAAGTCACAAAGTTAGTCTAGCTGCAAAATACAGTTGTGTCAGTTGGATTTAGATGGAGTAGACTACTTTGTGTAAATGGTTTCTATAAATACACAAAAAACAATTTTACTTTTTGATTCCATTTCCAAAGATGCATACTCATTTTACATATATGGGAAAAAACAAGGTTACATAGTTTTTATTATGAAAATCTAGTGGTATATTTTTGTAAGCATTAGTTATGTTAGTACTATTGTCATAAGGAATGGTGAAAATAATATACACAGAATAAACTTATACAATGCAATTTCTTCATATAAAAACAATGTGTGAGGTATTTTTAATATATGATCTCATGACACAAGTAATGGTCTGAAGACCAGAATCTTCAAACAAGTTAACATTGTAATTGATAAGCTTATGAGACAAGCCACATAAAAGAAATGCATATCAGTCCACATGATGGGATGACACAAGAATGTTGACATATTGTGAAATAGTAAGACATTTCTTAATCAAAATCTTTAGGAAAATTGGAGCTCCCAAGTGTCCAATTTCTCACCTATGTTTTCTTGACTGATCAACATAAAATAGATTGTGCAGTCTTTACCATGCCAAAAAAAAAGCAACTGAGCAAGGGGACCAGAGAGCACTAAGCCATGTGCTTAAACAATGCAAAAACCTACATCATACCCTCATGCTTACCTAAAAAGTAGTTTACTTATGTATTTTAAAGAAATTACAAAGTTTTAATAACTTTGCTTTGTTGGAAATATTATCTAAACAGTTTCAAGAATTGCTTTAGATAAGATTCTAACTTGTCCAAAGGAGAATTTGTGACCACTGCAAAACCAACTTCAAATGAAGTCTACTTCTTTGTGTGAGGGGATGTGAGGTATTCATTGAACAGGTCTGAATTTCACAATTGGATTAAATAATATATAAAATACATTCTAGAAATACCTCCATCACCATGTTTCTTCTTTGTGTGTTTTATAAACTGTATCAGGCAATTATTTTCTTTTTTCTGGACTACTTTTGTTTTATTTATTTAAACGTTTATTTATTTTGAGAGGGAGAGAAAGAAAAAGAGTGTGTGCACGTGAGCAGGAGAGGGGCACAGAGAAGAGGAGAGTGAATCTCAAGCAGGCTCTGCACTAACAGAACAGAGCCCAACTGGGGGGTTTTATCTCATGAACCATGGGATCATGACCTGAGCTGAATCAGGAGTCTGACGCTTAACCGACAGAGCCACCCACGTGGCCCTGGACTACTTTTAGAGGGGATGGGTCACAGATTTAAATATTGTACTTTCTCTTCTATTAGAATCTTATAAATCGTCAGTACCTGTATAAAATATGCACACATATTTTGTTTGCATATATATGTATAAATTTTATAATTATAACTTTATCATCTTTATTTTAATATTCAAATTGACACTTCAGAGATAAAATATAGTCTTAAGCAAAGTTTGTAATACATTTCTGGTTCCTTTATACCTCTGCATTTGAGCAGATTGTTTGTCCTTTATCCAGTGCCTTTCTTGGTTCTTTTTGCCCCTACAAGGACCAACACTTCCTTTTCTTCCTGTTCCCCCTCAAAATTAGCAACTATATTGCAGTCCCCAGAGCATGTTTTCTTTTCTAGAAATTAATGAAATAGTTAACAATGAATACAGAAGCACTCACAAAATTTTTCCATGGAAAGTTAGAACTAAAACCTTACAGATCATAGAACCAGTGAATTTTCATAAATACATATTTTTTAATTAATGATATTCCTCTTACTTTCTGAAGCTATCTCGGTTTGTAGTGGAACTTCGAAGTCAAGGGCCCTCATTGATCATCTTGACTTCTGCCTCCTCAGGCTTCTCTTCAGCTACTGTGGCTTCTGAAAGACTCTATGGATAGAGTTTAAAAAGCTTTAGGTAACTCAACTCTACAGACAACTAAGTCCAAAAGAAGTGAAGTAACTTTGGCCCCATGTCTGAAATGCTTTCCCTTAGTCAGTGGCTTCATTTCTAAATGCCCTTTTCATAGGACTCCTATTCTGTCATAACCTAACTGACTTTTCCTAGATAAAGTCATCATATACTACTTTGTGGTTAAATGCTTTTTCTTACAGTTTTTAGATAGGATTCCACTGCAATTGTTTGTTGGTTTTATGGGGACAGAGACTGTTTGACTCATTTTCATCTCTGGCTTCTCCAGTGTCTGACCATAGCTGGTACTCATTAAATGTTAACATACTGTCTCTAGAGTTGACAAGAGTTATGCTCAGCTTGATGCTGGCAGGAAAAACCAAACTAAACTGAAAATAACCAGTGTTTCAATCTCTATTACAATGCTTTCTCTACTATGTGGCTTTTGCTTTATATCCTTTTCTATTATAAGACTTTTATCCAGGCACTCAACTCAAAACAAAAAGAAGTACGAGAATTTCAAGTATAAAATAAAATACTATTGATATACAAATGCTAAAGGAGTTATACTATATATGTTTTTTTGTAACTGAATTTTTCTGTTAACACTTGTGACTGCCAAAGCGATCTTTTTCACTGCAGGAATACTTCTGTCTGTTTCTCATTTTGCAGCAGGTATGTCTCTCCTATCCATGCCCAGGACTTTACAGTTTCACTATATACTCATTGGCTCAGGCACATGGGAAGAAATTTTGTTACTCTAGGACTGTCTGAAATGGAATGGGTTATAATAAAATATAAATATTCAGTGGTGTTGGTGGGTTCAAGGAGAAGATGGACTCTGTTTTCTAGATGTTCAGGAGTGAATTTATTCATCAAGTCATGGATCAAACACTATTTGATGTATCCCCACTATTAAATGTACTAGTAAACTCATATTTAATTCCAAAAGCTCTGCCTTTCCTTATTAAAACAGATAAAAGTCTGTGCTTCTAAGGTAAAATCCTGTACTTGTCTCTAATCAAATCCTTCCTCATCACTTCAAAAACATCACTCCAGCAATTCTCCCTCTGTCTTCTGCATCTTCAGTCTTTCCACTAGACAAACACAATGTAGTACTCTCCATCTTTAAAACAGATTCCTCCCTTGAGGAAGAATAAGCTCTCTGACTGCTTATCTCTGTCTACTTACCACCACCCCACTTCTCTACTCTGCCTTGCAGCAAAACTCTTAGAAATAGATCTTATATACATCTCAATTTCCTCCCTTTTCTTTGCTTTGATTTTCTGTTGACTCAACACAAGTCAGCTTTTTTGTTATTCTGAAACTCAGAATTACTTCGCCAAAGGATAGAAGACAGGGGCATTTATAACCCAGAGTCCCATCTTCTCATTACTGAGAATTGCCTGTGGGGTCCTTAATTCCATGCATGACCATGGGGACTGAGTGACTTTTTTTTTCATTTTGGGAAAAACCTTGAAAAGTTAAGCAGAAAATCTTGGAGGTTGTTAGCATGAACTGAAACTGTCTACCTCAGTTTAAGCTGAGCTTGGAGATCGACCAAAGAGATATGATGCACAGAACACAGAACAGTCTGTTTTGAACTTTACATGTTTGGTGCATCTTGTTCTCTTTTCACAAATCCTCCTCACGTCCCTAACCACTCGGAAATAATGTTTATAATGTTAAATTAAAACTTTGGATCTACCTCTTTCCTAAATTCTAGACCAGGTACCTACACAACTTCTCTCCTTGGATACTAACTCAAAGCCAACTCTTCACATAAATTCACCATTGAACCCAGCAATTTTCCTCCACATAATCTACCATGAGAAGTAAAAACATGACTTGTATGTGAATGGTCAATGCTGCATTACTTATAATAGCCTCAAACTGGGTGACAACAACAACAAACACAAAACAACTGATAACATATCCATACAGTGAAATACTACTAAGCAATAAAAAGGAACGAAGTACTAACTACTGCTATCATATGGGTGAATCTCAAAACATAGCACGAAGAAAAAGAAGCCGGGCACCAAAGCCTACGTATGTATGATTCTGTTTCTATGAAATGTCATAAGAGACAAATCTGTCAATACAGAAGTAGGTT
Organism: Proteles cristata cristata; assembly: GCA_017311185.1. Lineage (NCBI taxonomy): Eukaryota > Metazoa > Chordata > Mammalia > Carnivora > Hyaenidae > Proteles > Proteles cristata. The sequence continues at coordinate 2,330,745 of JAESUZ010002988.1, forward strand.
AGTGATTGCCAGAGGCTTGAGATCCATGTGACAAACCACTACAAATGGGCACCAACCATCTTTTTGAAGGTGATAAAAAAAAATGTTTGAAACTAGGTCAGACTGATGGTTACATAACTCTAAATTTACTAAAACTTACTAAATTCTCTTCCCTCAGTGGGTAAAATTTATGGAATGAGATGTATACTTCAAAACTGTTGCTAAAAATAACCCTAATTTTGATCTTCTGCCTTGTTTTCTTCTTTCTTTCCCATTTTAGGACACATCAGTTATGTTTTACCAGCTCCTTAAGCAAGAAATCTTGGAATCATTGATTTCTTTCTCTTCCATCACAAACCTAATCTGTCACCCCCATGACTAGTGGTCTCCCTCCTCAATTACCACACTAGCAAGACACCACCTCCATTTGCCTTGACTACAGTAATCCCAGCCAGTCTCCATGCATTTGTCTTTACCACTTTACAATTTCTTTTCCATGTAAATATTCCATATATTCATTCATAATACTTCAGCACCTTTCCTTCTCACTCAGAGTAAAATCCAAAGATGTCACCACTGTAGGGTTTCTAGAGAACATACAGGACACCCAGTTCAACATGAATTTCAAATGAACAGCAAATATATACGTTTTTAAATTACATATGTCCTATACAATATTTGGGACATACATATATTAGAACCACTTTTTGTTTCTCTAAGACTGGAACTTAACTGAGCATTCTGTATCCTTATTTGCTAATTCTAGCAACCCTACATCAAAAAGTACCCTACAACCTGGCTGGGCTATCACTATCTCGATCATCTCACCTTCCTCCTCATTTTTTTTTTTTTTGTTCAAACTACTGAGGCCTTTTCACCACTTTCAGACAAGTTAAGACTATTCTAACCAGGGGCGCCTGGGTGGCTTAGTCGGTTAAGCGTCCGACTTTCGCTTAGGTCATGATCTCGCAGTTCGTGGGTTCGAGCCCCGCGTCGGGCTCTGTGCTGACTGCCAGCTCAGAGCCTGGAGCCTGTTTCAGCCTGTGACTCCCTCTCTCTCTGACCCTCCCCTGCTCACGCTGTCTCTCTCTCCTAAAAATAAATAAAACATTAAAAAAAAAAAAGACTATTCTAACCATAGGGCCTTTGAGTTTGCTCTTCCCTGTATCTAGAAACATTTTTCTACCAATATCTGCCTGGTTCGTTTTCCCTTTTCACTTACCTTTCTGGCCAAATGACAGATTTTCATAGAAGCCTTCCTGATCACCCAATCAATAACAGCTCTTCCCATGCACTTTCTCATTTCTCTCATGTGATTTTCTTATTTTCTTAGCACTTACCACAAATGGGCAAATCATACATTTGTTTTTGTCAATCTTTAACAATGAAGTAGAGGCAGAAAATTGCCTCTGGACATTTCTGTATATAACAGGACTAGAATAATATTTGGCAGATAATAAGTGATCAGTAGATTCAGTCATACACTCATCCATCCATTGATAGATCTATTCATCCATTCAACATTTTTCCTCTTCTATGTTCTAGGTGTCAAGTCACATGTAGTGCTACTGTCAGTGTATCAAGTAGTGTATTTTTAGAAAGCAAGTGGAAAAAGAAAAGCAAGGGTGTGGTGAAGCTAACAGGGACAAATTGACAGGCAGAAATAGATATGTGTCTGTAGGCTAATGATAGCAGGATAAGTTGGATGATAGCATGGTCACTGCACTTGTATTCCTGACTGACAAGCCCACCCACCCAACTGGAGTTCAGGGGAAAGGTTAAATCGAGAAACAGTATTTGGGACTCATCTGCCTGGGGTGATAGTTAAAACTGACGTATCCTGAGTTCCTGTCAGCAGCTGTTCCTATGCACTTGAGAACTCTCCATTAACATTTAAACTGACTGTCAAGTCCATGATTTTGTCCTCTCTCTTCCATCAATTACCTTCTTCCTTTTAAAACGTTGAAATCCTCTCTGTCCATTGGCACATTCACCATTGCCTACCCAGTTCTCCAGGATTTTCTATTTTAAAAATGATTTTGCTTTACTGTTGAACCTTGCTCCATCTTATTTCTCCTTTCCTTCATTTCTCTACTTCCTCATTATCTCACTTCAACCATTGAATCCTTTAAAGTCACTAATTTCCAATCCATTTGTATTTTTCCAGCCTTCATTCTCCTGGACTTCTCAGGGGAAGCTGAGACCATTGGCCATAAACACACACATAGACATACATTCAGATATGTATAGATACATAAATATATATATGTTTGCTTTGGTTTCTCCACTGTTACTAAACAAAGCCTTTTTTCTTTAGGTTTTTGCCCTCAAGTGTAAATAATCCTCAACATTCTGTTATCAGCTCTCTATTGTTCCTCCTGCCTGTGGAAGCTATTTATAGCATTACGACTTTGAATTTCAGCATGAGGTATATATCTCCCAACCTGCTTAGTTTCTTATTCCTCAGTCTCTCGCAATACATTCCTATTTGTTTTCTGTATTCATTTTAATATGCTAAGGATATATACACTTCAGCATGTTGCAATATAACTTGATAATTGATATGCCTTGTTGTCCCCAGTAGATTTTTATATTATTTAGCAGAATAGGCTCTGACATATGCTTGTTTCCAAAAATTGTTTTTATGTATCTAATAACTGAAGAAATATTGTTTTAGATGAAAAGGAGAATGAAAAGTTGTATTTATTTATGTAGATTAAGAAACATACATAAATATGTACCACATGTTTTACTTTTTCTATTAGCTTACTCTTACCAGTTTGGGTCTTAAAGTATACTAGTGGTACTTAGGAGAGCAGGATGGGAAAAATTGTAGATGTGTGCACATTTATGTTCATACTCGTCTTGTTGGTGCCTTTAATCATATTAAACTTCATATCAGCTTCATTTATACCAACTACAGCCATCAAGTCCTACTCTAAACCTGTGTTCAATGTTTTCTTCTTATTCTGTTCCACTCCAAGGTCCGTGATTAAGCAGCCAGCTCTGTTGGGAGAACTCTGATCATGATTTCTGACAAAATCAACCTTTCTCATTTCTAGTGAACACTCTCTGTGTCTCAGTGTCTAATAAATTGCACAGGTGGTAGTGGATTGCCATGGAAGGGGATTTTTCTAGAATTGACATTCTTACTTTACAAATGTTTAGAGATTTTATTTAAAATTTTTTGAATTAGAAAAAAATAGAACTTGAGATTATTCATACTGAAAAAAATTTATTTACAGAACTTTGTAAAGAATCAACAAAAATACAAATGAGCCTAGATATGTACATAATTAATCTTTTAACCAATACATATGTTTTTTTCTTAACTATTTGAAGAAAACAAAGTTAGACATAGATGAATTTCTGTTGACTTTGCAGTCTGATCAGGAGAAAACTTGAGAGTTGGAAGAAGAATGATGAAAAGGTGAGAAGGAGTTTCTAATTTAATTTAAAAAAGATGAAACTATAGACAAGATAAGGAGAATAAAGGAGGAAGGAAAAATGGCAATTTAGAAAAGGCAAGAATAATCAAAGAAATGTATAAATCAGCAGACATAAAAGGTCTGTCAGTCTCATTGTAGGAGTGGACTATTACCAAAGCAACACAGATTTTAACTTATTAAAAAAAGCACTGTGACCAAATCTTTAAAAATATATTAATGCTGTACAATATTAATTTCAGTCATGTGAGAAAAAGTAAAAGAATGTCAAATAATTGACATTATGTGGAAGGGCAGTTATATAACTGCCTAGACTTTTAGGTGAATGATTTTGTTATGTACATAAGAATATCTAAACAACACATACAAAGTTAGGAAGAAAATTTTCAAGAATAAATACCTAGTAATTTACGATAGAGTTAGTAGAGCTTGAACATTTAATGCTACTTGGGCCCAATTTGATAATTAAAAAAGACTTTTTAATGTTTATTTATTTTTGACAGAGAGAGAGAGAAAGAGAGAGAGAGAGAGAGAGAGAGAGAATATGTGAGCAGGGGAGGTACAGGGAGAGAGGGAGACAGAGAATTCAGAGCAGGCTCCAGGCTCTGAGCTGTTAGCATAGAGTCTGACTCACGGCTCAAATTCATGAACAGCGAGGTCATGACCTGAGCCAAAGTCAGATGCCTAACCAACTGAGCCCTCCAGGTGTCCCCAGTTTGATAATTTGATTTAGGTATCAACAGTAAGCTATTATATATAATCTGTTTCTATCGAATAATATATAATTATATGACTACATATTATATCTTATTATTGGAACACAATTATATGCAAGAAAGTTTCTTACACAATTTATACTTACCTTATGAATTTTCATTATTTTTACTTCATCATTGAGAAAATGGGAGTAAGAAATATTAAGCAACTTCCAGATTACATAGGAGCTATTAAAACAGTATCTTAGTGAACCCCAAACTTCATGCTTTTTCTACTACAGTATATTGCCTACCTCTACATGTGAATCAAAATGAGGCTATAATTTACACAAATTAACTGTCTTTATATTTCAAAATATAACCTGCAATTATACTTCAAAATCCACTGTAAGTGACTAGGTTATTTGGGCTAAAATTTATGAGTCAGGGAGTCCACCATTAAAATGCAAATATTATTAAAATGGTATCATGTAGTTATCTTTGACTATCAAATTTCCTAGCTCAAAGTAGTCTGTAAGACCCATTTCTGACAGTGACAAGAGGAGGGAGGGAATTGGAAGGAAGAGTATGGAGTACTGGCTCTTTCTAGAAAGCAAAACTCAGGGAAAGAACTCACTGCTGGCAGGGACATTTATGTGGGTGGAAGAGGGCTCAAAAGGGGACAGAAGGAGGGCTGAACTCCTTAGCTAAAGGAACAGGTACCAAATGGGAAAGGAAGTGTGAGTCCATCAACAAAAAATTTCTCACTGTGCTTGGATTCGGTGCTGAATAGTAGGACATGATGTCAAAATTCAAGTTGGTATAACTAGCATACTTCATTGGTTTGAACATGGATATGTTTTCATATTTTAAACTCTGAAAATCAAGAGAGTATTAGATCATTGTTAAGTTGGCAAACATTTTATTTCTTACTAATGGTGTATCTTACAATTTAGATTTGATGCATCTTAGATTTGATGAAGTACAGTTAGTGAAGTTCATTTGAAATTTTAAAGCTAATGTGTATGAATCTATTCTGAGGTCCTCTAGTGATGCTCAACATTACTTCTTATCCTAATTCTCTTCTTCTCTTAATTCTCTTAAATTGTAATGATAAGAATAATATCTCGTAAGTGTGCCATTCAAGTTTCTTGTCTGCTGCATTCTTCTATGAAGATGGTGTGATTTCAATTGAGAAAAGGAGTTAAAACTCCATTTATATAAGCATTATATAGAAAAACTATGAAGTCTTCACAGCATTTAAAATAGAATTTTAAAAATCTCAGAGGATTTAAGATATTTTTATTCTTTAAGGAATTTTCAAATTTTGCAAGCTGTGTGATTTTTGTAATCTTCTGTAGTCAAAAATGTTTTAACTAATTTAAAATATTAAACTGGTCTGAGATATTGAGTTCAAGGTAAAAGTCTTCAGTGTAATAAATTGAGTAGTGGTTATGCTCAGAAAGCAAGAGCTCCGAGCTGTATATTTCTAGCTGGATTCTCAGTTTTTGTTTTGTTTTTTAATAAGGCATAGTTTCCCATGCAGTAACATATGGTTTCAATATTTGAGCATTCTCAGCCATTTTCCCCATATGTTTGTTGTAATCAACTAACCACACATGGCCAAGTTCTGCCCTTAGATGAGTGTGGAGAATGCTCACGAGGGTCGAGGAAAGCAAGCACAGTTCTTGCAGCAACCTATGGAAGATAAACCAGACTTCTGTCACTATTTGCACAGCAATGAATAGTGCAAATGAATGATTATTAATAGATTTGAGAAGTGACTTTGATTGCAGAAGCTCTTTTGTTCTGAGAATGTCTGAAAAGATTAGCTGTTTCACGGAGTTATTCAAAGACTTAGGAAAGTCAAGTGTGAAGACATGTATGCATTGGGCAGGGGAATGGGGAGCATCAAAAATCATTTGGGGTATGGCATGCAGAGATACCCAAGGCATTATTCATTTATATCATTCATTCCACAAGTCAGCATGCATCTAAGTGCTGACTATACATTGTCTACTCTCATAGAGCTCCCATTCTACATGTCATATAGACAATAAACAAAATAATAAATAAACCAGGAAATGTATATAAATGTAATAAAAGTGATAAAAGAGGATAATATTATTTAGAGTGGTGTGAATATTTTTGCTAGGCCTAGTTAGAGAAGATCACCTCTGACTAGAAATGATATTTGACATGAGACCACAATGGTGAGAAGGAGCCAGCCATGTGAAATCAGAAGTGTAAGTAAGGATTTACTAGACAAGAGAAAGGGCCTACGCCCTGGACAATCTATCTGATGGTTCTGGAGAAAGGTCGGATTGCATGTACAGGCCAGATCATGAAGGTTTGGACAGACCGTGGTAAGTTTTGTGGTTATTAGTCTAAACACAATGGAGTGTTTTAAGCAAGAGAGTGAAGTAAGCTGATTTATTTATACATTTATATTGAAATGTACCATTTCAACTGCCTTGCCCCGTGAATGACCACAATGATAATTGTTTAGGATAGTAATGGAAGGTATAGAAAATTTCACTGTTTTATGAGAATGAAAATTGTGACCCTCGCAGGAATGTTATCAGACACATTAAACATCTTGAACATCATTTTGATTTTCTGGGATTTAATTATCTTTAGGCATAGAGTACTATCTACCTACGTACAATATAAGAAGAAATCTTCCTGTGATTTTTAGAGGAGAAGCTTAAGATGTGGAATGATCAACGTGTGAACCTCACATAATTAACAAACACACTTACATCTATGATAATTGTGGGAAAATTGGAAGGAAAGTATTTTGAAGATAGACTTCCTTTTGATTGGTAAAGACTTGAAAATAGAAAAAATAGATATATGTAGAAATTATAAAGTAATTTACAAAATTGAAGTTTGGCAGATGCACATACGGAAACCCTTTATCACCCCTGTGCAATATCAATTTAGACTAATTTTTATTCACTTTAAATGTGTAAAGTGACATTTGTACATCAATATTAAGGATATTAGAATTCTTTAAAAGAAGTTTACTTTTCAAAATAGCAAAAGGATTTTTTTGACATATGAGAACATGATTATGCAGCATCTAATCTTTCCTCTTTTCCTTTCTAAGATAATGATAAAAGTAAATTCACAGAAGAAAAAAAAATGAAATATTTGAAAATGTTTAAGAATATTTGCAAATAGATTTATTTTACATATATATGCTATACATTTTCACATTTTAAGGTTCTCACTAGTTTTCATGACACTTTCAAATAGCTATATATGTTCAGTGACATAGAAATTTGTATCAAACCAGGATTGCCTTGCTACAGAAGTATGTACATTTAGAATGATTGAACTTTCTCAAGGGATTTTGAGAGGGTATGGATTTTCTAACTTAATTTGTAGTTAAATATAGGAATTACTTCTTTTTTTTTTAATATTTTTTATTTATTTCTAGGAGAGAGAGAGAGAGAGAGAGAGAGACAGCGTGAGCAGGGGAGGGTCAGAGAGAGAGGGAGTCACAGACTCTGAAACAGGCTCCAGGCTCTGAGCTGGCAGTCAGCACAGAGCCTGACGCGGGGCTCGAACCCACGAACCGCGAGATCATGACCTAAGCGAAAGTCGGACGCTTAACCGACTAAGCCACCCAGGTGCCCCAGGAATTACTTCTTTATGGTTGTATCATTTATGCTGTGATAACAAACAATCACAAATACCAGGGGCTCAGACCAACAAAATTCATTTCTCCCTTATGCTCTGTGTGATTTGCAGAAAAGTTTTGCTTTTCATGGTCACTTGGCAACCCGGGCTGAAGGAGGTGTCATGATTCTTTTTTTAATTTTTTTCTTTTTCAATCTTTTTGAGAAAAAAATATCACATAATATGGAATTCACTGTGTAAAGTATACAATTGAGTAGTTTTTAGTATATTTGCAGTGGTGTACAACCATCACCATTATCTCATTCCAGAACATTGCCACTACCCCTAAAAGATATGCTGTATCTGTTAACAGAGACTCCTACCTCCTATTTCCTTTTTACCCCTGGGCAAACATTAATCTACCTTCTGTCTTTATTGATTTACTCATTCTGGAAGTTTCACATAAGAAGAACCATACAATAGTCCATCTTTTGAGTCTGGCTTCTTTCACTAGTGTAATATTTTTAAGGTTCATCCACTTTGTAGCATCTTTCCTTTCTACAGTCAAATAATATTCCACTGTAAGGATATAACACGTTTGTTTATCCATTAATTAGTTGATGGACATTTGGGTTGTTTCCGGTTTGGGGATATTATGAATAATTCCGCTGTGAACATTTGTGTACAAGTTCTTGTGTTATTATGTTTTCAATTCTCTTCGGTGTAGGCCTAAAGGTAGAATAGCTATGGCATGCTGGAACCCTGTTCCAGCTTTTTGAGGAAATGCCAAGCTGTTTCCACAGCTGCACTACTTTATATTTCTACTAGCATTGTATGTGGTCCCAATTTCTTCACATCCTCACCAGCCCTTGTTATTTTGCCTTCTATTTTTTTAATGTTTTTATTTATTTCTAGGAGAGAGAGAGAGAGAGACAGTGTTAGCAGGGGAGGGTCAGAGAGAGAGGGAGTCACAGACTGAAACAGGCTCCAGGCTCTGAGCTGGCAGTCAGCACAGAGCCCGACGCGGGGCTCGAACCCACGAACCGCGAGATCATGACCTAAGCGAAAGTCGGACACTTAACCGACTAAGCCACCCAGGCGCACCCCCCTTTTTTTTTTTTAATGGACATCCTTGTTGGTATGAAGTGGCATTTCACTATGGTTATGATTTGCATTTCTCTAAGGATGAATAATGTTGAGAATCTTCTTACCTGTTTTTTGGCCGTTTGTAAACCTTCAGTGGGGTAATGGTCTATTCATATCTTTTGCCAGTTTTGGATTTTTCTTTATATTTCTTTAGTTATGTTATATTATAATATATTAATTAATTAATCATATTATATCTATTATATTTTAGGTAACTAGATCCTTGCAAGTGTTTTCACCAACTATGTGGCTGTCTTTCTGTTTTATTGATAGTATCCTCTGAAGCACATTTTTATATTAAGATAAAGTTCATATTATCTATTTTTTATTTGTTTCTTTTGCTTTTGGTGTCATATTTAAGAAACATTTGATAAATCAAAGACCTATGAATCCTTCTAAGACTTTCATGCGTTGATAAATCAAAGACCTATGAATCCTTCTAAGACTTTCATGCATTAGCTCTTACACTTATGTTCATGATCCTTTCTGAGTTAATTTGCATATGTTGTGTGAGCAGTCCAAATTCATTCTTTTGCAATGAATATCCATTTTTTCTCAAACTATCTGTTGAAAACATTATATTTTTCCATTGAATACTCTTGGTACATTTGTCAAAAACTGATTGACTTGAAAAAAATGGATTGACCATAGATGAATGGGTTTATTTCTCAACTCTCAACTTTCTTCCCTTGATCTATACATTTAGCTTTTGCCAGTAGCATGTTGTACTAATCACTGTAGCTTTGTAGTAACTTGTAAAATAGAAAAATGTAAGTTTTCCAACCTTGTACTTATTGTTCAAGATTGTTGCTGCTATCTGAAGTCTCTTTCGTTTCATTATAAATTTTAGGGTCAGCATATCCATTTCTTCAAAAAAATCAACCTGGAATTTTGATAGGATAATACTGAATCTGTACATTGAGTTGAGGAGTATTGCCATCATAATGATATTAAGTCTTCTAATCCATTAACCAAGGATATATTTCCATTCATTTATATCCTCTTTGATTCATTTAAAAATGTTTCATTGTTTTTAGCATACTACTCTTACACTTCATTGGTTAATTTTTTTTTACTAAGTATATTATTCTTTTGATGCTTTTAAAATTAAAATTGTTTTATTAATTTCATTTTCAAATTGTTTACATCAAATACAAATATTAATTTGATAACTTGTAACTTTGCTAAGCTCATTTGCCAGCTTGATTGTGTGTGTGTGTGTGTGTTCTTTAGTGTTTTTTAAAAATTTTTAAACTTTTTAATCCAGTATAACCAACATATAGAGTTATATAGTTTCAGGTGTACAATATAGTGACTAAACAATTCTATATATTACTCATTGCTCATCATGATACCTCTACTCTCAATCCCCTTCATCTATTTCACTCATTCCTATACTCACCACCCCCCAATAATCATCAGTTTCTTCTCTATATTTAAGAAGCTTTTTGGAGCACCTGGGTGTCTTAGTCGGTTAAGCGTCCGACTTTCGCTTAGGTCATGATCTCGCGGTTCGTGGATTCGAGCCCCGCATTGGGCTCTGTACTGACTGCCCGCTCAGAGCCTGGAGCCTGTTTCAGAGTCTTTGACTCCCTCTCTCTCTGACCCTCCCCTGCTCACGCTGTCTCTCTCTCTCTCTCTCCTAGAAATAAATAAAAAACATTTAAAAAATTTTAAAAAAAAAGAATTTTTTTTTTTTTTTAGCTTGACTCTTTTTTTCCTTGGACAGTTTATTTTGTTTCTTTTTTTTTTTTTTAAATGTTTTATTTATTTCTAGGAGAGAGAGAGACAGCGCGAGCAGGGGAGGGTCAGAGAGAGAGGGAGTCACAGACTGGAACAGGCTCCAGGCTCTGAGCTGGCAGTCCGACGAGCCCGCTCGGCTCGAACCCACGAACCGTGAGATCATGACCTAAGCGAAAGTCGGACGCTTAACCGACTAAGCCACCCAGGTGCACCGGTTTATTTTGTTTCTTAAATTCCACAGGTAAGTGACATCATATAGTATTTGTCTTTCTCTGACTAACTCATTTCTCTTAGGATTATACTCTCTATATCCATCAATCTTCTTGCAAATGGCAAGATTTCATTCTTTTTTATGGCTGAGTAATATTCTATTATGTATATATCCGTATCTTCTTTATCCACCTATCTATAGATGGACACTTGGGTTGTTTCCATATTTTGGCTTTTATAAATAATGCTGTGATAAACATAGCAGTGTATGTATCTTTTTGAATTAGTGTTTTCATATTCTTTGGGTGAACACCCAGTAGAGGAAGTATTGGATCATATGATAATTTTATTTATTTATTTATTTATTTATTTATTTATTTATTTATTTATTTTTAGAAAACTCCATACTGTTTCCTATAGTGAATACACCATTTGGCATTACCATCAACAGTGCACAAGGGTTCTGTTTTCTTTACATCCTTGTCAACACTTGTTTCTTACATTTTTTATTTTAGCCATTGTGACAAATGAAATACCATCTCATTGTGGTTTTGATTTTCATTTCTCTGATGATGAGTGATGTTGAGCATCATTTCATGTGTCTGTTGGTCATCTGTATGTCTTTTTGGAGGAATGTCTGTTCATGCCTTCTGCCCACGTTTTAATTGGAATATTTGTTTTTTGGGTGTTGTGGTGTATAAATTTTTCATATATTTTGGATAATAACCCCTCTTTAGCTTTTTTTATATATAAGATTATTCCATGAGCAAATAATGTTTTACTTTTTTCTTTCCAACCTGGATGATTTTATTTCTTTCCCTTACCTAAATGCCCTAGACAGAAATTCTGTACAGTATTGAAAGAAGTGATAAAAATACATATCCTTGGCTGTATCCTTGCCTAAGAAGGAAAGCTTATAGTCCTTCATCATTAAGAATGATGTTAGCTGTGGATTTTTTATAGATATCTTTTATCAGGTTGAGGATATCTTTGCATTCCTAATTTCTTCAGTATTTTGTTCTGAATTTGTGTTGGGTTTTGTCAAATGTTTTTCTTGCTGTTTCTATTGAGATGATCATGTGTATTTGTGTTTATTCTTTTAATATGGTAAATGATATTGAATAATTTTAATATGTTCAACAAATCTTCCATTCCTGGAATATATTCCACTTGGTAATGTTATACCATCCTTTATATTTACTCCTGAATTCTACTTGTTAGTGTTTTACCTATATTCATAAAAGTACTGATTTGTAGTTCTCTTGTAATATTTTTATCTGACTTTAGAATTAGGCTAACACTACCCTCATAGAATAAGTTAAGTTACAATTTTTTCTTTGATTTTTTGGAGGAGTTTGAAAAGAATTGATGTCAAATATTTTTTAAAATCTTTGGTATAATACACCAGTGAAACTCTCTGGCTCTGGGTTTTTGTTGTTGTTAGTAAATTTTTTATTACTAACTCAGTCTTTTTGCTTGTAATAGTTCTATCTGGAATTCCTATTTCTTCTTGAATCAATTTCGGTAGGTTCTGTGTTTCTAAGAATTATTCATAGTAGTTTCTTATAAGCATTTTTACTTCTGTAAAGTGACAAGTAATGTTACCACTGTCATTTGATTTTAGTAGTCTTCTCTGTTCTTCATCAGTATATTCATAGGTTTGCCTATTTGTTTTCATTAATTTTTCTATTTTTTAATATTTTCATTTAGTTATTTCCACTCTAGTCTTTATTATTTCCTTCCTGCTTTGTTTGTGTTTAGTTTGTCTCCTTTTTTCCTAGTTTTCTAAGATGGAAGATTGATTTGAAATCTTTCTTTATCATTAACATAGGTATTTTAAGCTACCTCTTTTTCTTTAAGGACTGTTCTTACTGCAACCCATAAGTTTTGGTAGTTTGTATATTTGTTCTCATTAATCTCAAGTATTTTCTAATTTCTCTTGTGATTTCTTCTTTGACTCATTTGTTATTTAACAGCATGTTGTTTAATTTTCCCATAGTTGTGAATTCTTTGTTTTCCATTTTGTTATTGATTTTTAGTTTAATTTTATTATGATAGTATGACATATTTTTATAACTTCAATCATATTACATTTATCAAATTTTGTTTTATGTCCTACCATATTATCATTCCTGGAGAATGTTCCATGTGCTCTTGAGAAGAATGTGAATTCTGCCTTTGTTGGGTAGAATGTTCTATAGATATCTATCTGTCTATTAGGTTGGGTATATTTGGTTTACACAAATAGGTCTATTCAGCCTACACTATTGTTAAAGTCTTTTATTTACTTAGTGATCTTCTGTCTAGTTCAAGTTTTCTTTCAAAGTAAAATGTTGACATCTCCAACTATTATTTTTTGTATGTTTATTCATTTTTGAGAGTCAGAGACAGAATGCAAGCAAGGGTGGGGCAGAGAGAGAATATGAAGCAGACTCAAGGCTCTGAGCTGTCAGAACAGAGCCTGACGTAGGGCTCGAACCCATGAACTGTGAGATCATGTCCCGAGATGAATTTGGACGCTTAACTGACTGAGCCACCCAGGCTCCTCTCCAACCATTATTATTGATTTATTTTTACTTCAAATAAGTTTTTTGCTTATTTGCTGTTTTGCTGTTAGGTGCATATTTATAATTGCTATATCTTTTTGATGGATTGACCTTTATATCTATATCTATATCTACATAGCTATTATTGTTACAAATTACCCCTTTATATATTTTGTGCCAAAGAACACAGATATAATATTCATTTTTAATATTATATATTTAATATAACATTTTATATATTTATATATCATATACAACTTATATATCATATATATTTATATTTATATAATATATTTATAATATGCTTAATCAACTGAGCCACCTACATGCCCCTAATTGTTTAGACATGATTTCGTTTAGGTTTTGAACATATTTAAAACATTCTATGTGAAGGCTTCCTCTAGTAAGTCTAATGTTTCCATTTCCTTAGGACAATTCCATTGATTGTTTTTTCTTGTTATGAGCCACGCTTTCCTGTTTTCTTTGCATGCCTCTTAATTCTTTTGTTTTGTTAAAAACAAATTTGGTTATTCTAGAAATGAGAGAGCCCTATGTTTTCTCTTTGTTTGTTTTGCTTTGTTTTATTTTGGTTTTGGATGTTTCCTGAGTTACTTAGGGTACACTTATTATACTTATAGAGTATCTTTGAAATAAAATATTGAATTTTTGTTCAAAACTCTTTCTAATTAACACAGAAGTACTCTATGTAACAAAGTAAATTACTTCTAGTTTCTGTTTTACTTTCAAAAGTGACTTGGTAATAATGTTTAGAGGATTTAAGCCTCTAACTAATTTGTAAAAGCATTCAACTTTAGGAAAATAACTCATTAACAGGTTGAAAAAATGAAAAATATATATTAACATGGAATGAATTATTATTGATATTTTATTTAATATCTAACATGGTTAAATATGCATTCCTAAAGAAAAGTTATTATTTAGACCCAATCCGAGCAAAACAGAGTAAAGTGAACAAATAGATACTGTGATACAGTGGACTAAGCTTTAGGATAGGTGACACGGGGTGTCTGGGTGGCTCAGTTGTTTAAATGACCAATTTTGGCTCAGGTCATGATCTCTTGCAGTTGTTGAGTTTGAACCCCACCTTGGGCTCTGTGCTGACAGCTCAGAGCCTGGAGCCTGCTTCAGATTCTGTGTCTCTCTTTCTCTGCCCCTCCCCGGCTCACACTCTGTGAGTGTGTCTCTCTCTCAAAAATAATAAACATTAAAAAAATTAAAAAATAGGATAGGTGGTACCGCAAGTATTCTCAATTTTGTTACTGCTTCATGAAAGGACTTTATTTCCTTGGGCTCAATTTCTTTGAGTAATTGACCCGGTTGGATCTTTTGTGAGTAATTTGTTCTCTAAGTGTTCCACCAGAGGAGGATTTCTAATAAATTTTAACTTGATAAATGAGAGTGTCTTGCAATATGGATAGTATGTGATGCCAAATGTCACATGATCACAACTGAACCAATGGTTCTTGAAATTTACTTTGATATACAGGTGCTTTGGGTTAAAAGCAAATTTCCAGAACAAATTATGCTCACAATCCAAGGTTTTACTGTATATAGCATATTTTGTTGTCGTTGACTGTGATGGTTAAGCAGTGAAGGAAGATATCTCTTAAATGATAAATTGTTTTTTAAAATTTTTTAAATGCTTATTTATTTTTGAGAGAGGTAGAGAAAAAACATGTTGTGGAGGGGCAGAGAGAGAAGGAGACACAGAATTTCAAGAGGCTCCAGGCTCTGAGCTGTCAGCACAGAGCCCAACCAGGGCCCGAACCCACAAACTATGAGATCATGACCTGAGTTGAAGTCGGTCGCCCAACTGACTGAAACACCCAGGCTCCCCTTAAATGATAAGTTTTAAATGCCTAACCTAGTAATTATCAGAGGATACTTATTAATCTTAAACAATAGAGATCTTAAAACGGAGCAAAGAAGCAAGGTCTATGAAGCTGGTATCTTGACCCCTAGCAAAATCTTATTGAATCTCCATTACTACTCTCCTGCATTCTCTTTATTTTGTCCTTCTGCCCTGTTAAAATAGATTGAAAGTTATTTGAGGAATGGGATAAAAATGAAGGTGGTGCCTGCTCTAGTTTCCCTGATAGTGTCATTACAAGCAAGAAAATATATCCTCTACTGTCTATACCTTCATTCAAGCATCTTTACTTATCTGTTTTTCCCCACTTCCCCATCTCCATCTTCTGCTATCAGGCCATGGTAGAGGAAGAGAATAAAACATGGGTACTGGCTGTAAAAGGTTAGAGTGATTGAAGAGAGGGATTCTGATGGAATCTTCGTTTCTCTTCATCATCATTGCATGTGATTAACCCATCATTAACTAGTGCAGACCATGAAAAGAAGGTAAATGTCCCATTTCTAAAGATTTTCAGAAGATAAAATTCCAAACTTATTTTTAAATTATCTTTTATTGTTTCATCCTTTAACATGGCAATGGAAAGCTAGCTCCTCCATTATTTTTCTTAAGAAAAACAATTCAAAGAACTTCAGTTCTACAGAGGAACCAGCCATCGATTCCATGGTCTTTTCAACATATGTTCTTTCCATTAATCCTGATGGTTCAATATTTTTCTGTCATAAAGCAGCATAAATAACCCTGACAATGAGTCTATTGAAAAAAGTCCGGAGTACAAGAGTAAAGCCTAGCTAACTCCACAAACCATTGTGAATGCCACACATGCCCTGAGCATATAGTTAGCAAATTATTTAGAATCTGTACTTCCCTGTCCTAAAACTTGAGTATAGGTGAGATGTGTCTGTGTGTGTGTATATGGGGTGTTTTAAGGAAATTCCTGTCTCCACGGGTGAAGTAAAAGACCAACATCAACATAGGATACCTTGTGATCCATGATGCTAATGTTTTTATTAAAACTTTTATTGTAGTTTCTGTGCTACAAGATTCCAAGTTCATGTCCATCCAACCCTGCTGTATGCCTCTAGCATGAAACACTGAAGTGACATCTTTAATAACCAACCTAAAGAAAGGGGTCAGGCATGTGAAAAGTGTCATTCTTAACATATACTTAGTACATTTTTAAGGCTAGTTTACTCTACAGGTGAAATTAACTGATTAAGTGGAGTTAAGTTGTATTTCAGTTTTTATAGAAAACCTTGGGGTTCAATAGTTTTCAGAGTTCACACACATTCTGGAAGTAGGAACCTTGGTACTAATGTGTGTGGCTGTACTCATGTCATAATACTTGGGAGGGGTTATTAAAAAGTTTACAGAAAGAGCATAAATTCTGCCCCATTAATTGTACTAAATCAAAAGTTGATGCACTGCACAACATGTAAGGACTCCCACATGCTAGTCATGATTGCAATGGCTTAGTGTGAGCCTGACATAATGAACATAAGAGAGCTAATTCTGTAGACATGGCAGAAAGCCTGCATAACTTTCTTTAGTACATAGTATGATGCTTTGAACACAGTGAGCATTAATTGAATATTGTGTTTGACTACAAGAGAAATTGAAGTATAATGAATAACATGAGACAAGATAATGAGATTTCCTTTTTTATCTGTTTAGTCACTAACAAACAAACAAAAAACTTCATCAGTCTTACTATACCAGGCTTTGTAATAATGTTTTCACATACTTTAAAGATGGGACCACATTAAACATCTGTATTTAAGAGATAAACAAGGGAACATAACCAGGCAAAGTTCTGATAGAAGGAATGACCAAAGTTTAAGAAAACAGTAGTGTTCAAACAACCCAAGGGGTGGGGACAGGAGAAGGCAGGAGTGAGAAATAACTTCTAAGAATGAGGAAGTTCTTTCTAGTGTCATTTTACACTGAGGTTAAATAAGAGAATGACTGAAACTTACCCATGTGCAGCACTTTCAGCAGTAATTTTGTTAGAGTGATACAAACAGGAGAAGAGAGGGGGAAAAGAACTCAGGGTAGGAATGTGTTGGATGTCAGCAAACTGAGTTGACTCTCGATGGTTTCTTTGTTCCCTGCTGAATGGAAGGTAAGGTGATTTCCTAGGAGTTGGGAGATGGATTGGGGTTAAGGTATATGTTTTGGAAAGATGAGACTGAGTTTGAAATAGTGTCTCTGAAGAATAGGTGAGGCAGCTGACCAGGCAGCCCTCTGGACTTCGCTGGGGCTGTAGACCATGACTGTAGAGGGTCACAAATGTTGTAATGAGGATCCAGTAATTGCTGTGAATTGTCCTATTAAACTCTGGATTTCTCTTGAAGATGATAACTCTATCTTAGCTCTGTAAACTCAGCAGATAACATAATGCCTGAGCTCTGTATGAATGCATACCTCAGAAATATTGTGCATTAAGTTCTGGACCATCAAAATAAAGTGAATATTCCAATAAAGTGAGCAACACGAATCTTTTGACTTTCTAGTGCATATAAAAGCTATGTTTGCACTACCCTTAATGTGTGCACTAACATTATGCTCCAAAACACAATGTACATACCTTAATTAAAAGTACTTCATTGCTGGGCACCTGGGTGTCTCAGACAATTGAGCATCTGACTTTGGCTCAGGTCATTATCTCACAGTTCCATGTTTGAGCCCCATGTGGGGCTCTGTGCTGACAGCTCAGATCCTGGAGCTTGCTTGGGATTCTGTCTTCCTCTTTCTCTGCTCCTCCCCCACTCATACTCTGTCTCTCTCTCAAAACGAAGCGTTAAAAAATATTTTTAAAAAGTACTTCAATGCTAAAAAAAAAAAAAAAGTTCACCAGAAGGGAGGCAAGATGGTGGAGAAGCAGGGAGCTCCATACAGTTTGCTTGCCCCCATCTCTCAAACAGAGAAGGCCTGAAGCCATAGGACACTGAACTGCAGTAGTCTGGGAAGAAAAGAGAGTCCACTAAGAAGACAACCTGTTAGGTGCATGAGTGTAAACCGGGGAAGTTAAAAAAAGGGTCAGGACCCAGAGACACAGAGGGAGGGGAGGAAATCCCCTTCTCAGCAAGCCATAGAGAGCTGAGAGGAAGAGAAAGAGTGGCTCAAACTGCTCATAGAACTGTCCTTGGAGAAGAGAAAAACCTCAGCTCAGGATGGAGAGTGATCCTATTTCTAGCTGTGGCCCTGACTTTGGGCTGGATACCCTGGTCCCAGGCGGTACCAGGAAAAAATGCTCCGCTGCTCTCCCAGCTGGATCCCTGGCTGGGAAGTAGCCCGGCCTGTGGGATTATATTTCAGACAGTACTGATAAAGCTCACGGACTAAGAACTGGAAACAAGGCAGGGCTTGGGACAGAGAACATGGCCCACTTTGGCTACGCCCGCAGCACAAGGAGATTGGAACCAAAAAGTGATTTGAAATGCTTGGTTCGAGAAGATACTGGGATGTCGTCATTTTTCTACCCACAACCACCAAGGCAGGCCCTCAGAGAGCATCCCGTGGGATGCAGTGGAGACTAAGACCTGCCCACACCAAACCATGCCCATCCCTGCTAGAGAGCTGCTTTTTTCTTTTTCTTTCTTTTTTTTTTTTTTACTAGAGCCTGGGGCAAGACCAACATGGATGCACTGCTGTGACTAATTCTAAATCAGTTCTTTCTATTCAGATATATTTTCCCTGGTCTCATTCATATCCCTCCCCTCTGCTGGACCGGGCACTCTGGTCATTGGTTTGCTTTAACAGTCACATTTAATCCATTCTCTAGATGTACATTCTACACCTTCACTACCTTTTTATCTCTCTCTCTCTCTCTCTGGAGTAATCAGACTATATAGTTTCTCTGAGTAACATTATCTTCATTTTTTTCTCCTCACCTCCTATCATATTCTCCTTTTCTATCTCTGAATTAAGCCTCTTAGTCTCTCTGCCTGGTCATCATCCAATTTCACTTCCTCCCTGCCCTGTCATTTCTCTCTTTGTATATGCTCTTCCATCAGCACTGCATATACCCTGCTCCTTATTTGTAGCCTAGGAATTCTGGTTTTATGCTTTTATTTTTTTCTTTAATAGTTTATTGTCAAGTTGGTTTCCATATAATACCCAGTGCTCATCCCAACAAATGTCCTCCCCCATGCCCTTCTCCCCTCTTCCACTCTCCCCTACCCTCAATGGCCCTCAGTTTGTTCTCAGCATTCAAGAGTCTCTTATGGTTTGCCTCCCTCCCTCCCCCAACTATTTCCCCCCTTCTTCTCCCTCATGGTTCTCTGTTAACTTCCTCTTAATCAATCTATGAGGGAAATGTTGCAAGGAACACAAGGTACCAGAGACACCACTACAACCATGGATCCTACAAAGCACACAATGACTCTCAACCCATATTTCTCAATAATAACACTGAATGTAAATGGACTAAATGCTCCAATCAAAAGACATAGGGTAGCAGAATGGATAAAAAAACAAAATCCATCTATTTGCTCTCTACAAGAGACTCATTTTAGATCTGAGGACACCTTCAGATTGAAAGTAAGGGGATGGAGAAATATCTATCATGCTACAGGAAGTCAAAAGAAAGCTAGAGTAGCCATACTTATATCAGACAAACTGGACTTTAAATTAAAGACAGTAACAAAGGATGAAGAAGGGCATTATATAATAATTACAGGGTCTATCCATCAGGAAGAACTAACAATTATAAATGTCTATGCACCGAATATGGGAGCACCTAAATATTTAAAACAATCACAAACAGAAACAATCTTATAGATAAGAATGTGCTAATAGTAGGGGACTTTAATACTCCACTTACAGCAATAGATAGATCAATGAGACAGAAAATCACTAAAGAAACAATAGACTTGAATGACACATTGGACCAGATGGATCTGACAGATATATTTGCAAGTGTTCATCCTGAAGCCATGGAATTCACTTTCTTCTCAAGTATGCATGGCACATTTTCCAAGATAGATCACATATTGGGACATAAAGCAGCCCTCAATAAATATAAAAGAATTGGGATCATACCATGCACACTTTCAGATCACAATGCTATGAAACTTGAAACCAACCACAGGAAAAAGCCTGAAAAACCTCCAAAAACGTATAGGGTAAAGAACAGCCTACTAAAGAATGAATGGGCCAATCAGGAAATTAGAGAAGAAATTTAAAACATACGGAAATAAATGAAAATGAAAATACAACAATCCAAACTCTATGGGATGCAGCAAAGGCAGTCCTAAGAGGAAAGTACATTGCACTCCAGGCCTATTTCAAGAAAATAGAAAAAGCACAAGTAAAAAATGTAACAGTGCACCTAAAGGAACTAGAAGGAGAACAACAAGAGCACCTCAAACCCAGTAGGAGATGAGAAATAATAAAAATCAGGGCAGAAATAAACAATATAGAATTTAAAAAAAACAGTTGAACAGATCAATGAAACCAAGAGTTGGTTTTTTGAAAAAACAGACAAATTGACAAACCTCTAGCCAGGTTTCTCATAAAGAAAAAAAGAGCACCCAAACAGACAAAATCATGAGTGAAAATGGACTTATTACAAGCAGTCCCTCAGAAATACAAGCAATTATGAGAGAATACTATGAAAAATTATATGCCAACAAATTAGACAACTTAAAGAAATGGACAAATTCCTAAATACACATGCACTACCAAAATTCACATGGGAAGAGATAGAAACTTTGAACAGACCAATAATTAGTGAACAAATTGAATCAGTTATCAAAAATCTCCCAACAAGTAAGAGCCCTGGACCAGATGGCTTCCCTGGGGAATTCTGCCAGACACTGAAATCAGAGTTAATACCCATTCTTCTCAAGCTGTTCCAAAAAATAGACATGGAAGGAAAACTTCCAGACTCATCCTACAAATCCAGCATCACTTTGATTCCCAACCCAGACAGAGACCCTGCAAAAAAAGAGAAGTACAGGCCAATATCCTTGATGAATATGGATGCAAAAATCCTAAGAAGATACTTGCCAATCAAATGCAACAGCACATAAAATAATTATCCACAATGATCAAGTGGGATTCATTCCTGGGTAACAGGGCTCGTTCAATATTTGTAAATCAATCCATGTGATACATCACATTAACAAAAGAAAAGCTGAAAAACATATGATCCTGTCGATAGATGCAGAAAAAGCATTTGACAAGATACAGCATCCCTTCTTAATAGAGACCCTCAAGAAAGTCAGCATAGAAGAAACTTACTTAAAACATCATAAATTTATGAGAAGCCCTCAGGTAATATCATCCTCAATGGGGAAAAACTGAGAGCTTTCCCTCTGAGATCAGGAACACGACAGGAATGTCCGCTCTTACTACTATTGTTTTAACAAAGTGCTGGAAGTCCTAGCATCAGCAATCAATCAGACAACAAAAGGAAATCAAAGGCATCAGAACTGGCAAAGAAGAAGTCAAACTTTCACTTTTTGCAGACGACATGATACTGTACATAGAAAACCCAAGAGACACTACCAGAAGCCATCTAGAACTGATCCATGAATTTAGCAAAGTTACAGGATACAAATCAATGTATAGAAATCGGTTGCACTTTTATACACCAATAATGAAGCAACAGAAAGAGAAATCAAGAAGCTGATCCCATTCACAATTGCACAAAAACCATAAAATACCTAGGAATAAACCTAACCAAAGATATAGGAGACCTGTATGATGAAAACTATAGAAAACTAATGAAGGAAATTGAAGAAGACACAAAGAAATGGAAAAGCATTCCATATTCATGGATCAGAAGAACAAATATTGTTAAAATGTGATTACTTACTACCCAAAGCAATCTATATATTCAATGCAACTCCAATGAAAATTGCACCAGCAATCTTCTCAAAACTAGAACAAACTATCCTAAGATTTGTATGGAACCACAAAAGACCCCGAATAGCCAAATTAATATTGAAGAAGAAAACCAAAATGGGAGGCATCACCATCCCAGACTTTAGCCTTTACTACAAAGCTGTCATCATCAAGACAGTATGGTATTGACACATAAACAGACACACAGACCATAGAATAGAGAACTCAGAACTGGACCCACAAATGTATGTCCAACTAATCTTTCACAAAGCAGGAAAGAGTATCCAAAGGAAAAAAGTCAACCTCTTTAACAGATGGTGCTGGGAGAACTGGACAGCAACATGCAAAAGAATGAAACTAGATCGCTTAGGTCATGATCTTGCAGTTCGTGGGTTCGAGCCCCGCGTTGGGCTCTTTGCTGACTGCCAGCTCAGAGCCTGGAGCTTGTTTCAGTCTGTGACTCCCTCTCTCTCTGACCCTCCACTGCTCATGCTGTCTCTCTCTCTCTCTCCTAGAAATAAAGTTAAAAAAAAAACATTAAAAAAAAAAAGAAGAATGAAACTAGACCACTTTCTCACACCATACACAAAAATAAACTCAAAATGAAAAAAGGACCTGAATATGAGACATCAAAATGCTAGAGGAGAAAGCAGGAAAAACCTTCTTGACCTCAACCACAGCAATTTCTTACTTGACACATCCCTAAAGGCAAGGGAAGCAAGAGAAAAAATGAACTATTGGGACCTTATCAAGATAAAAAGCTTCTGTACGGCAAAGGAAACAATCAATAAAACTAATAGGCAACTGACAGAATGGGAAAAGTTAGTTGCAAATGACATATCAGATAAAGGGCTAGTATCCAAAATCTATAAGGAACTCACCAAACTCCACCCCCCAAAAATAAATAATCCAGTGAAGAAATGGGCAGAAAACATGAAGAGACACTTCTCAAAAGAGGACATCCAGATGGCTAACAGACATATGAAATGATACTCAGCATCCTTCATCATCAGAGAAATGCAGATCAAAACCACACTGAAATACCACCTCACACCAGTCAGAGTGGCTAAAATAAGCAAATCAGAGGATTCCAGGTGCTGGCGAGAATGTGGAGAAATGGGCACCCTCCTATACTGTTGGTGGGAGCGGAAACTGGTGCAGCCCCTCTGGAAAACAGTGTGGATGTTCCTCAAAAATTAACAATAGAACTCCCCTATGACCCAGCAATAGCACTGCTAGGAATTTATCCAAGGGATACAAAAGTGCTGATGCATAGGGGCACATGTACCCCATTGTTCATAGAAGGACTCTCAACAATAGACAAAACATGGAAAGAGCCTAAATGTCCATCAACTGACGAATGGATCAAGAAGATGTGGTTTATCTCTACAGTGGAATACTACATGGCAATGAGAAAGAATGAAATCTGGCTATGTGTAGCAACATGGATGGAACTAGAGGGTGTTATGCTGAGCAAAATAAGTCAGGCAGAGAAGGACAGATACCATATATTTTCACGTATAGATGTATTAGGAGGAACTTAATGGAGGACCATGGGGGAGGAGAAGGGGAAAAATAGTTGGGGAGAGGGAAGGAGGCAAACCATGAGAGACTCTTGAATACTGAGGACAAACTGAAGGCTTATGGGGGTAGGGAAGAGGAGGAGGGGAAAGGGGAGATGGGCATGGAGGAGGGCACTTGTTGGGATGAGCACTGGGTGATATATGAAAACCAACTTGACAGCTATGAAAGAAAAAAAAATGCTCACCATCATCTGAGCTTTCAGTGAGATGTAATCACTGATCACAGATCAGCATAACAATTGTAACAATAGCAAAAAGCTTGGAAATATTGCAAGAATTACTGAAATGTGACACAGAAACAAGAACTGAACAAGTGTTGGAAAAATGATGCCAATATGACTTTTTCTATGCAGAGTTGCCATGACCTTATATAAACCAACAACAATGACAAACATGCATAGTACCTGTGAAGTGCAGTAAAGCAAAGTGATATAAAACAAGGTATGACTATAATTATCTACAATTATTTACTGTATAATAAAATGCTGACCTATGTCATAAGATGACAACAGCAACTATTGACTCTTATTATGGGCTTCAACAGATACAGAAACTTCTCATTATCTGACTATTGCCAACCATGTCTTCACATTCAAACAATAGTTCTCCCTCTAACTCTTTTTACTCTATGGCCCATTTTTTCCCCACAGTCAACAGATGATAATTATAGATTCTTAATCATCTATCGAATTTAGCAATTAGAAAATCTTTTCAGTGGAGATTCTTGATATTATAGCTATATTAGGGAAATACCCCCCAAAAAGAGAAAAGCCCACTTGTATAATAGACCTTTTTCTTGATCATCAGTTATAAACTCTACTTTCCATCACAACAATATACTATTTGTTATTGGGAAGCAATCAGAGATCAGTTTCAATTCATAAAATTTATCTTTAGTGCTAGATAAATAGTCTTAGAACTCTCTATCTTATGCTGAACAAACAGTAAAGCATCCTATTTGCTTTGATCCATAAAACTCTAGACAGAGTTAATTCACAACTAAAACTTGCATTAAGACTAAATTGGTGGGGTGCCTGGATGGCCCAGTCATTTGAGTGTCCAACTCTTGATTTCAGCTCAGGTCATATTCCCAGGGTCTGGGATTGAGCCCAGCATCAATCTTAAGCATGGAGACTGCTTAAGATTCTCTCTCCCTAGCTCTTGCCTGTCTCTCTCTCTCTCTCTCTCTCTCTTTCTACCTCTGTTTCTCTCACTAATATGAATAGAAAAATAATACAAAACTAAACTAGTTTAGTGAAATGATCAAGAGTATTGTCTCTCATTTTCTGTTTCCTTAGTGCCTTGTGATGACTTTTTTCCCCTCCCTGTGTGAGTAGAAGTAACCAATGATTTTATAAAAAAGGAAAAGGAAAGAGCCTGGACTTATATTCTGTATAGACTAATACGAAGCAATCAACTTGAATGCATGATGGCCAATCTCAAGCATGTCATAGGACAGCTGGCACAAGGCATATTTCACATCAATTCAAAATAATCGCTGTGCTTTCCAACTCATTTTAGCTATATTAAAGAAGGGGACAGACTGGGACTCAGGAAGATCATATAGCTAATAGTTTTCAAATTCAGACTACATGGAACATGTAAGAATATCAGTCCATCATTCTAAATTGTGCAGACACTAGCCTTCACTTAAAAAGTGTACCAAAAAAATTTCCTGATCATAGCCATGTTTTAAAATCTTTAATGCTTATCTATGATTAGGGGTAAAATGGCTTTAAATTTTTTCTATAGAAATTCTGGCTTTTCTGTGAAGATCAGCCACTTCCTAAGCTGCACCAACTTCAAATATTCTGCTGGCAGTGTCCGCACAAGAGGCTTCTAGGCTTCAGTCTGCCACAGGCCCTGGGATTCTACAGAGTCTAGAATCCTATGGTGTATGTCTATTCATTTCAAATAGTTTTCAAAAATAGAAAAATGTGAGAGGATGAATGCTTAATATTAAATGAAAAGGATCTTGGGCTACAAAGCACACATTCTTACTCTGTTGTACAGAATCATAATTTTGAGGTTGAAATTTATATTCTTAATGTAATTTCAGAGTGGAACACAGCTTTTAAAACAGTAAAACAAGAAAGGTGGCCATGCATAGCTTACAGATATCGCTGTGCTGATAATGCCTGCACCGAAAGTGTCAGAGTTCTCCATGCACACATTACTTTTAAAACCAGTCAAGATATGAAGAGAAGTATTAAAACGCTTGAATCGTACTCTGAGAAAATAGGGAGTGAGCGAGAGATACCTCTGAGTTTTGCATCAACACATCCGATATTGAGACATACATTCTCATTTTGTTTCTGCCTGGGTTGTCCAGGGACACTATAATGTTAATTATATCTTACAACTCCAGGAAATCATTAACAATACGAGAAATCCTCATTTGTATTGTTTTTAATTTGCATTTATTCTTATATATC
Organism: Proteles cristata cristata; assembly: GCA_017311185.1. NCBI lineage: Eukaryota > Metazoa > Chordata > Mammalia > Carnivora > Hyaenidae > Proteles > Proteles cristata. The sequence goes on from JAESUZ010002988.1 coordinate 2,356,895, forward strand.
TTTCGGGCTTAAATAATTATAGAAGGTAAAAACTTGAAAAGTTGGAAATCTCCTTGTGAACCACAGTGATGAACACGAATATGGACTTGGTAGGACCTGATACCCATTTGGTAGAATTTGGTGTTTACTACAGTCACCGAGTGTTTCACTTTCCAACCACAGGAGAGAAGGCCATTCATGGATCCCTGATATCTAAAGAGGTATCTTCGAAAATGTAAATGAAAACTGCAGTAAACAGTTCTCCAGCACAATGTTTACCTTACAAGTGAAAGATGATTTTTTGGAAATCAATTACATCAGTTTTTGTATTCTTTACCTTGACAATATTTTCAACAGCATTAATTTCCAATTTAGGTTATTAAGTATATGACAAATTTGAATATCCACTGTACATTTTACCTCATTTTTAACATTATCCAATTACCCAAAGAGACAGATGTAGAATACTATTATTTTAGGAACAATTATGCCATATTGCTAAATGAAAATGACACCATCCTTTATTATTATCATTAATAAACTATTCATTCATTGAGAAACTTCTATCATTTTTTTCAAAGGCTCAAGATTTTTCTTTCCAATATATATCATCTGCCTTTCCAGAAACAACAAATACATTTAAAAAGCGAAATAGTTGACACTTCAACTTTTACCATTTCCTCCTTTTCCCGTTCCTCTCCCCCCACCCACAGCCTCCAACAAAAAAACAACAGAAAATTATTTGAACTCGCATGAAAGAGTTTGCTGTGATTAATTGCCTTCCTTGGTGTGTGTGTGTGTGTGTGTGTGTGTGTGTGTGTGTGTGTGTGTGTGTGTGTGTGTAGGTACCACACTTCATTTTATGATGAAGATTTCTGACTTGAGCAAAAGGCGATATATCAGTGTTTAAATATCAGTAATAAAACAGTACAGGAGATATTCTGTGACTACTTAGATCTGAAAGCATTTTATTGAAAAAGGTTTGTTTTCTTTGGCAGCCTTCCATGACCTCCTACTGTTGACCAAACTAGCAGCCTGTGTCCTGTTTGAAGTGCTACTGCAGCAAAAGCCGCTGCCTCTGAGCACTTACCGGATTTATCTCTAAATTAATATTTTCATCGAACACACTCACGATACACCTTACATAATCTTTAAATTATAGGAAAACGCTAGAAGGGTGTTCTGCAAGTCACTGGCTGGAGTCCTGCGAGAGATTTATGGCTCTCTCAAGACGACATTTGTGACTGACCTACAGCACACCAGGGCTGCTATTTCCCTTTCCTGATTCATGATAAGTGCAGCTGCCTCCAAATAAGCCTCCCGAGCCCATTAATGCTCAGTCCATTCCCTTCTGGTAAATACGCACATCCCCAGTCTCACTTTTGAATGTTCGGCAGTGACAAAGTTGAATAGAAAATCAGGTTGCCTTTTCCTGTTTGAAACCCTTTGCCAAGTGCCTTGTCTCCAGAACGCGGGTGCCCCAGAGTCCAACTTAACCTCTGGCTCTAATTAAGGAGATACTTTCCAATATAGTTTACTCTCACAAAAATAGCAAGATTGTTTTTCCCCAGGCAGCACGGGCTTTAAGGTCCTGCACTGGGATGCCTTCCGTGTGGTGCTGCCAGCACCATAGCTAATTAACAAAATTGCATAAAGATTGATATGAAGGTAAATATTAAAGGCACAAAAGGGAAAGGAAAGCAAATTATTTAAAATGTCAGAAAAGTCAAGACATTCATCTTCCCTGCCGCAATTTGTTTTTCATTAATAAAATATACATTGTTTTCCGCTCGGAAAAGTTATTAGTGGCAACACGGTCTGCATGGAACCTTTGTCTCTTCTGAAATGAAGTCTTTGTTTCGACATCGGTGATGAGGGTTTTGTGCCATTGTCTAATCTGTCAGATTAGATGAGCAAGTGTATTTAGGGGTGCAAAGATGTGCAGCCACACCTGCTGTGCAAAGCTGTGAATTCACAACTCTTCTGACTATTAAAATGTGTTATCCTGGGAGCTCTTTTGTTGTAATGGAACCGTTGGTGGTTGTGTGTTTGAAGTGGCGCAAGTGTCAGGCCTTATTACAATCATAATAATCACTCCAAAAATAACCTCATATTCCGACCATTTCATGTTAATGTGCAAAAAATTAAAGGCTAAACACCTAATAGATTTGAAGATGTGAAACTGATTTTGCACTCAAATCTTTCTAAGCAAAAGCGAAAGTCCATTAATGCAGTAATATTCACAACCCAGAAAAACTATAGCCATTTGAGAGAGAGTTTTGAAATCATCAGGAAGCAAACAAAGGGTACACAACCAAATGTGAAGCCAATATCGTGAGGATAAAATTATTCTCAGAATGATATTAAATGTGATCCTTAAAGAACGCTAATTATCATTTCTTTATCTGCTGATGTTTGTGCTTTTCATGTGAACTTATCATGATATTTTATTCCCTCAACTAAATATTGGATTATGCCTAAACAGAGAGAATGTTTTCTACTTATCTCTGATTATATTGGCCACTTTTTTTTTTTTTTTTTTTTGGCAATTCTGTTATTTTCCTTTGCTGAAATGTAGCTGCCTTTAATAATCTTGAAACAAAACACAGGAATAGAACTGCCTCATTTAGTAACTCACCATGCAGTTCCTTAAACCTACTTTTCTGCAGAATTTCTATTTTTTAAACCTCTATCAGAGGTTTTTGTTGAGTATTAGCATTCGTTAAATAATTCTTTGAGTGTCTAGTAAATCCATAGGACTTTCTTCAGTATGAGTTAGAGTATTTGCTAAAGAATGAGAAAACATTTTTTGCAATATTTTAAAAAGCAAAGGAAAAAAGAAAAGAACAAAATGCTAAGCCTCTGTTGTTACTTTTAGAACACTAAGCAGCTTGTGGCAGGTTTAATAGACCCTAATCTAGAGAGGCGTTTTTAGGGACCTTAGACCTGTATGGCCTCATTAATTCACATGGTACGTGACAGTTCAGAGGTGTCCTAAACCAGCCATTACCTGCATAAACAGGCTCTGATGCCAGCGTGGCACGTACACTGTCCTCTGATCAGAATTCCTCATCCTTGAGAGCTATGATTAGACAAAACCTCCGCAATGTGAGAATAGTTTCTTTTATCTCTCTGTAAATACTAATGAAATCTGATTGTGAACTATAGTTCAGTACCTTCCCAAACAGATTTTTAAATATTTTTAACACTATCCCAGAAGAAGATAATGCAACCTTAACCGAAAGAAAGGATACTGGTTTAAAATGATGGAAAGACATTGGCCTTCTTCTACTCTCTAGAAATTGTCATGTTACTGAGACTCGGGCGTACAATTAGGTGGCCCTCATTTGACAATCATTACAATGCCGAGGCCCGGATTTCATATTGTGTAACATCTGGATTGTCCTGCAGATGTAGCAGGGTGACAGCTTCACACATTCCTTGAAAAGAGGCATCCGCACACTGACAGTTACTCATCATTCAAAGCCAGGGGAAAAAAATGAAGTGGAAGAAAGATTTTCCTCTTGACTCTTAATTTAGGCTAATCTATGTAAAATACATTATCTAATAGCAACCGGCACAGGAACAGTTTTCTGGCACAATTGCAAATTGCAGCTGGTCTGAATTATAGCAAGAAATATTTTACCTTGTGATAGAAAAGGGAAAAAGTTTTTACCAAAGGCCAAACTGTGTAATAAAGGAAATTAAGAGTAATTGAAGATTTGATTTAATTTATTTTGTAATAATCTTAAATTACTTCTCTTTTTTATCCTTATATAAATGCCCAATGAAGACATTGAATATGAAAATGCTAAAATAATATGTAAACGGAGTATTTTAATTAAATCAGTGCCAAGCTAATTTCTAGCTATTACTCGTTGAAAGAAGTCTTCGTGATAACAGGATTGTTCATCTCAAGGCTGTATAAAGTGATAAAAAACATATAAATATGTGAAAATTAATATCTGCATATGCATTTTTGCTTTTCAAGTATGAAGAAATCTTCTACAAACCTGTAATATTTATCATTGCACTTGGTCCCCCCAATAGTAATGGTATTTCAATCTGTTATATTTTCCTCAGACCCTGTGGCCTTGTTTCTCAAGCCAGTCTTGATCTGGAAAAGGTAAAATACTGATGCTGCTTAAAACTTCCTGCACTGAAGACAGTTAAAGCAAGGCAGATACAAACATTGGTTTCCACTTCCTGGAATTAATGAAAGCCACTGCATGCAATGGATGTTTAGGAGAGAAAATACATTATTTTATGGAAGATATTTTTTTAAATGGTATGCAGACTTCTCTTGCTCTGCAGTATATTCACACTAGCTAAGAACATTCAATAGTCTGACTACACTTTTACGTGCTGGATTAGTCTTTATATTTGTTTTGATAGAAAAGCAGGCAACAGCCTATTTCATGGACAATAAATTCAAGATAGTAATGATGAGATAGTATTGCCTCAGCTAAGTGCGCCCAGATTGGAGGGTCACATATTTGACCTCGATCTAGTATGGTCCTTAATGAATCTATATACTTGATTAGAGTTACTGTCTTTTTATGGCTCAAAATAGCATTGCATGGAAAACTAGCTCGTTTTAAGTAGAGTTGAGAGAATCATTTTGCTTCCGATGAATCTCTGAAACTTTCCTGAAGACTTGAGTGTTTGCTTTAAAATTTTAACCTTCAGAAAGCGATCCTTCTCCTTGCTAATTTTGGTTTTGTTTACAACCTTCATTGCATAGCAAAGATGTGCTTTTCCATCACATTTTAAAGGTTTGGAAAATTTAGGCTTTTTAAATAATCAGCAGAATTACTGAAATACTGTATGAAAGCCCCGGTCTTGCAATTATTTAGGGGTTTTGCAGATCTTCCTTATCTAGCCCATTCACTAGGACAGAGTAGAATAATTGATGTTGGCATGTCATATTGAGAGATCAGTGTAAGTAGCAGTAAGGCAAAACAAAACAAAAAGCCAGGAGGGATTAGAACTCAGAGCCATTGTAGGTCTTCTGTCCTATTTTGTGTGTGCTTTGTTTCTTTTATTCATTTATTTTTATTTACATTCCATCAGCTTCTAAAAATAAGTGCAATTTTTAGAGGGTCTGGTTACAGATATCACCTCTAACATTCCAGTGTGCGTGCAATGCACCTGCTTTATTATGCAATGGTCTTTTACAGTCTCTCTGCTCCTGTGACATAGCTCTCTTCTCATCTCTGCTTCCAACTCCATCTCTCTTTCTCTCTGCTTCTCCAGCTGCATCGCTCACTCTTAATTCAAGAAAGTGATTTCTTATGTCTTGTCATTCTCTTTCTTTCTACCACTCACTCTCAATCTATCAGAACTCGTTTCCTGATTCTGTGACCACTCTGGCCTCATGTATCTCCCTCACTCCATTCCTCTTCTAGAAATATGATTGAAGTTTCTTCTTCCTTTTTTTTTAAATGTAGCTTTCAGAAACTTTTATTTTCCTTCTTTGTCTTTTCTACCATTTAGGATTTGGAGAGTAGACAAATTTAGACAGTAAAATATCAAGTTCACACCACTCTGGGTACTTCTGAAGGAACAAATATTTTCTGGAAGTGTCCACAAATATGAAATAGTAGGCTTCTTTGATATTATTCATTAATAAATATAGTGGAGGTTTTAAATCAAGGACTTTTAGAGATGAAAGAATTACCTGTCAGGCATGGGGTATTGTCACTAATAACAACAAAGAATTAGGATACAAATAGATGACTTGTGCATATTTCCTGTTGTGTTTCTTGGTGTTGGACTCAAGGCTGAATCTGCAAGACGAAAAATACTGGGATTTTACATTTGTTAGTGTATTATTTCATTCACCTAGATTGCTTTGATATTGTTACTCTTTCATGTTCTAAAGTG